>PUFA01000610.1:0-145617 GCA_003508835.1 Eonycteris spelaea | reverse complement strand
TGTTTGTTGATTGTTGTTGTTGGAGTTTTTAGTTCAGTTCTTATTTGCTGTATTTAAAGGGGAAAGATCTGGAGACATCTCTCACTCTGCCATGTTTCTTCACAATTTCAGGTGTTTTGTTGTTTTGTTTTGTTTTGTTTTGTTTATATTTGATATCTTGTTTCATACCATTGTGATCAGAGAAGACAGTTGATATGATTTCAATCTTCTTAAATTTATTAAGACTTTTTTTATTCCTAACACGTGATCCATACTGGAAATATTCCATGTGCACTGAGAAGAATGTATATTTTAGCTACTTTGATAAAATGCTCTGAATGTATCTGTTAAATCCATCTGTGCTAAGTGTGTCTTTTAGGCTCATTGTTTCTCTTGTTGATTCTTTGCCTGGAAGATCTGTCCATTGTGTCAATGGGTGTTAAAGTCTCAAATACTGAGTGTATTACTGTTAATCTCTCTCTTTTATGTCAGTGAATAATTGCTTTACGTATGTAAGGTGCTCCTATGTTGGGTGTATATGTTTACTAGGTTGATGTCTTCTTGATTTATCAATCCCTTTATCATTATGTAAGCCCTTCTTTGTCTCTTACTATAGCCTTTGTTTTAAAGTCTATTTTATCTAAGTATTGCTACCCTTGTTTTTTTTTTTTTAATTTCCATATTTGTGAAATATTTTTCTCATTCTTTTCCTTTCGGTCTGTGAGTGTCATTTGATCTGAAGTGGGCCTGTTGTAGACAGCATATGTATGGGTCTTATTTTCTTATCCATTTGGCTACCCTATGTCTCTTGACTGGAACATTTAATCCGTGTGCATTTAAAGTGATTACTGATAGGTACATAGCTATTGCCGTTTTATTATTCATATTTGTTATTTCTATTTTCTTTTTTACCCCTTCTTTTTTACAACAGTTCCTTTAACTTTTCTTATAATACAGGCTTGCTGCTGATGAATTCCTTAAGCTTTTTCCTGTCTTGGAATCTCATTATTTCACCTTCCATTTTAATTGAACGCCATGTTGGGTAGAGTATTAGTTGTTGTAGATTCTTTTTTTTTTTCATAACTTTGAATATTTCTTGCTATTCCCTTCTAACCTGCTAAGTTTCCATTGAAAAATCAGCAGACATCCTTATGAGGGTACCCTTATAAGCAAGTAGCTGCCTTTCTTTTGCTGCTCTTAAGATTCTCACTTTGTCTTTGTCCTTTGACATTTTAATTATGATGTGTCTTGGTGTGGGTCTGTTTAAATTCCTCTTGTTTCAGATTGTTCGTACTTCCTGAACCTGTATGTCTAATTCATTTGCCAGGTTAGAAAGTTTTCTGTCATTATTTCTTCAAATAGATTCTCAATCCCTTGCTCTCTCTCTTCTCCTTTAGCTACTCTATGATCTGGATATTGTTATACTTCATGTTGTCTCAGATGTCTTTTAAACTATCCCCATTTTTTAAATTATTTTTTTCCTTTTGTTATTCTGATTAGGTGTATTCAGCTACCTTGTCTTCCAATTCACTGATTTGATCTTCTGCTTCATCCAATCTGCTGTTGAATTCTAGTGTATTCTTCATTTCCATTAACATATTCTTCATTTCCGTCTAGTTCTTTTTTATGATTTCTATATTCTTTTTTATGCTCTCATTGTGCTCATCCATTCTCTACATAAATTTGTTGAGCATCCTTATAACCATTATTTTGAACTCTGACTCTGATAGGTTGCTTACCTTCATTTCATTTAGCTTATTTTCTGGAGTTTTCTTTTGTTGTTTCATTTGTGACATGTTTCTTTGTTTTCTCATTTTATTAGACTCTCTGTGTTCTTTTCTATGTGTCAGGAATATTTGTTTTGTCTCTCAACCTTGGCCAGAGGGCCTAATGTGAAGATTTCTTGTGTGGCCCAGTGATGCACTTTCCCCGATTCCTTATGCCGGGGCTCTGGACATGATATTTGTGTTGGTATGTTTGATCTTCTTTTGTCGCCAAGCCTTTATTGTTGTTAGTACATCAGTGGAAAGGATTAACATTCAGGCTAAATGTGGGAATTGGCTGCACCCACAGGGTAAGAGCTGTTGTGTCGGGGCTAACCCCACTGAGTGGGATTTGTTCTAAGAAGCTTGTGTACTTGTTGCAACTACCCTTTGTGTGTACCACTAATGGGGCTAGTCAGGAGTTGCTCTGTTGTGGTCTGATGTCAGCCTCTGGATGCATTGGTTTTGTGGCCCCTTTTTAAGGGATCCCCAGTAGGCTAAGGTTAGACACTGTTTTTGATTGCTCAGAGCTACCCAGTGGAAACTTCAAAGCAATCTGCCAATGGTTGTTGCCTATGCTGGATCTATAGGTAAGTGGAAAAATACAATGCTGTAGACAGCAGTCCGTTTATCCCTGTCCCTGACCTAGGGCAGTTTAGCAGAGGGACCAGTGTTTCTCCAGGTATGACACTGCCTATCAGTTGCCCATAGTCTCTGAAACTGGAAAAGCCTTCAGGATATATGTATATTGGGTGACAGAGGGACCCCGGGAGTCTCCTGGTTCTACTGAGTAAATTTTCCCTGCCACTGCAGTGTCAGTTTATAGGCCAGCACTGTCTCTGTGTCTCCTTGTACAAGTTTCCAATCATAGCAAGGTCAGCTGCTTCCCACCTTGGGCCTGAATGCGCCACCCCAGGTGTCAGCGCCAAGCTGATCCAGAAGGGAAGGTTCAGGTGGTGAGATGCCCAGCTGAAAGAATGTACAAGAGATTGACAAAAGAATGAAATGGTAGGCACCGATGTTATTATGAGGAGCATGCTTCTGCTGCACTTCACCTTCTACTCTCTAGGGGATCTCATGGGTTTTTCTTTTTTGTTTTTTGTTTTTTTTTGTTTTGTTTTTGTTTTTTTTTTATATGTCAGAGATCAATAGTAGCGTTCAGCCACACATGTGTGATACAATAAGCTGAGTCATGTTTACATATGTTAGGTGCAGGCTCACTACTATACTAATGTAACATTCTAAATCTGGGTCCTATTCCTAGCCATGAGCCTGGATCACAGCCAGACCTGGGAACAGCCAGGCCTGGTGCCTATACTCCACCCCTATGGGGTCGCAGCATGGGATCTAGCCCAGAGGGCACTATCTTGCTCCCACAATCCGGAACAACAGTATAGAAAACAACAAAATACTACTAGGCTACAGTCTATAAGAGCTATGGCAGCTACCGTCCACCTCCAGGAGGACTCCAAGAAATTACACCAACTTGTTAAGGGGTCTTCTCCCAGGGCATGGATAGCCTGGATTTCAGTATTCTTTTCTTAGAGGGCTGCCTGTGCCTGGTGGGCATGTTCAAGTATATAACACGACATTCTACATAAAGCAGGGCACCAGTGCTGCCCTGGGTAGCAGTTAGGAGGTCAAGGGCCATACAGTTTTGCAAAACTACTTTCTACTTTTCCATGGTTTCAACTATTAAAAGGATTATAGGCTGACACACAGAGTTCAATGCCTATGCAGTATGCTGGGCTAAAGGTTCTACTTGCAATCCTACATCTATGGATTCCACCCCTGGAATAAATAATGCCAAGAGGTAGAACCATCATGCTTCCCATTTCTACCGGAGCCAGCGGTGACATATAGGATCCCAATTATGAAGCAATCAGGGCAAAATGGGTAATACGTGTCCGGCTAAATATGGACATCCCTAAGTACAACCGCTGGTCCAGTCTGTAGGCATGTAGAGCCAGCTGCAGTGCCTGCATGCCTAGAGATACCCTGCAGGTAGCCAATCATTAGGCTCTGTGCTGGCATAACATCGCCCATTCCACCAGACCTTGGGAACGTTAACAATGATGGTGTTAGCACACATCTTGGGTAGCCACCCACAAGATGGTTGGGTACAGATCTCACTTGCTTATGTATTGGGAGTCCTGCTCCCACAATTCCACATGTTCTCCTGCCAGCCATCCTCACCCAATGGAAATGGCATAGCCTATGAAAGGTGGAAAGTTGCAATGGTCGCGGCAGAGTAGTGTTCCTGTGGCCTGTCATCGCTGGTACCATTCAGGTGTAGTATTCCAGGTATGCAGACACATCCAGTTCTCAGCTATGGCTAGAGTAATGCGCCACAGCAATCTCTCGGCCACTTCCATTGTCAGTTCAGTACACACCCAGCAGTGGGAAACATTGTGGACAGTAGCAAACATGTGAGCCCAGGACATGATACTGTTCCATGTTATCAGCCTGAGAGATAGGATAAAGCAGACAAAAAGACCACTAGCGACAAGTTCAATTCTTCTGGGAGGACACAGGCCACTTGTCCATCTTGAGACAAAAGGGTGGCTGGGAGAGGAGCTGCCCTGGCCTGTGGTACCAGATAGTTTCTCCAAGGGTAACAGGCCAGGGGGTATCCACCGGCATTACAGTGTAGAGAAGAATGGGCCAGAGGCTAAGGGCAAAACTCCCTGTTAACAGTGGACCCTCTGCAGTCTTTGGGGGTGATGCTTTCAAGGGTGTGGGCCAAATACAAATCCAGGGTTCTACCCACAACCCATTGTGTAAGCCCTATCCTCAGGGCTTCGCCAGGGCTATCCATGGCTCTTGCATTACCTGTACAGTCCAAGGCCATGGCCTGTTTACCTGCTGCCAAAAGTTCTGGGGCCAGCAGGAGGAAAGCTCCCTGTTAGGCTTAGGGCAAGAACTGTTTAGCAGTGGTGCCCAGGCACACTTTGGTAGCTTGTAGGAAGCCTGCTACAACTCTGTCAAAGGGAGAGAACCCTATTTGCCAGGGCTGCTCATTCAGAAGGCATATAGCCTGTGGGAGGTTAGTGTACCAACGACACCAGCCTGGGCCCTAGGTACGCAGTCTGTCCTTCAGCAAGCCATTGAACAGCTCTACCATTTCAGCTACCTACAAGAAAGAACATGTAACTGCCACCATACATCATTAGTGCGGGCCCAGGCCTGCACCTCCTGTCCTGTAAAGTGAGTGCCTCTGTCACCAGTGACTAGCGAGGTACTCCCATGTAGTCACAGTATGACATTGATCAGCAGCTGCCACCGGCCATGCAAACTCTAGGTCGGTGGCCGTGTTCACACCCGTGAACACATAGTGGTATCCCCGGTCTGTGGGCAAAGGCCTTATAAAGTTTACTTGTAATTCTTGGAGTGGCTTAGCCCTGCAGAGCACCACCCCCAGGGTACTCTTTACCCACCGTCTTTCTGAGTGCTGCTCAGTACACCAGGGGCTTGTGACATGGCAACTTGTGCTTGTGCTTGGGTCAATGATAGCCCCCATCACATTGCTACCTATCCAATGGTATGGGTCCCTACATGTCCCAGTTTTCGGTGGAGCCAGGGGGCAATGTCCACTGCAACTGGCAGTACACAGGCAGAGAGGACTTGTGCCAGCACATCAGCTGCATCATTGCCAGGGGCCTGTAATGGCCGATGGCTGGGGACATGGTATATGGTGGCCCCCTGCTGCAGACCCCACTTCCAGAGGTCTTCTCATAACCCCAGCCCCATAGGGGGAAGTGCCCTATCATCCACTCCTGGGTAGCTCATTGAGGAAGCCACAAAGTTAGACCTCAATACACAGCCCAACTGTCAGTGCAGACGTACACTGAGCCAGTTTCATTCATGAGGACCAACCGTACAGTGTGAAGCTCAGCCCATTGGCTGGACTGCCCAGCGCCAGTTTCATACTAAAAGGTTTCTGTGGACAGCTGGAATGCCATGGTAGCCCACGTCGGGGCTTCCCATGGCATGAGCTGTCTGTGTACCAGGCATCCTTACGGATGGGATCCCAACCCACTGCATAGGGATTCAGTACATCTTCTGTCTCAGCAAGCTCTGCTAACTCTTCTTGGAACTGCACTGGTCTCAATAGGGAGCACAGTTGACCTGACAGAGAGCTTGCAGAGGACTGTGCCTGCTGCTCCAGGTAAGCCCCCCATTTCATCAGCGTAGGTGTTTGTGCAATTCCCTATGGGGTGCCTTCACCCCAGATTGCAGCCATCCCTCCACAGGGTATGTAGACTGCACAATTATGGGATTAGAGCTAGTGATGGCCTTACTGGCCAGGAGGGCTGCGTGTATGGCAGCCAGTTGTTTCTCTATTAGAGAATACCAAGCTTCCACCCCTTTCCATAACTGGGATGAGAAGCCTATTGGTACCTTCTGGGAACTGTGCTTTTGCCACAAGTCCCATCCAAACCCTACATCATCCACCTGAACCGTAAGCAGGAATGGGAGGGATGGATCTACTACATGTAGAGTTTAGGCTTGTGCTACAGCTTGCTTTGTAGCCTTGAAGGCCTCCTTGATCTTGGGGGTCCAATCTCACTGGGTACCCCGACGCACTAGATGGTGCAGGGGTCACATCTAAGAGGCCAAATGGGAATGAATATGCTCCAAAACCCCAGCAGTCCCAAATAGTTTTGGAATTACTTCATAGTCTCAAGTTGGGGATATGCCTCTATTTTATCAATCACAGCCTCCAGCATTACTTTTGTCTTACCCAACCAGACAACTTCCAAGAATTTGACAGAGAACCCAGGTCCCTGGACCTTGTCCTCGTTGACTGCCTAATCCTAGTCAGAGAAAGCTTCTCACAGGCTGGTTGCCACTGCTTCTAGTTCTGTAAGAGAATCAGAGGTTAGCATTATATCATCAACGTAATAATACAAGTGCACTGCAGGCGGTCATTTCCACATGGGTAAATTTTGAGCCATGAGACCATGGCACAGGGTAGGGTTGTGCAGATAGCCCTGGAGAAGGATGAGGAAAGTCCACTGTCACCATTCCCAGGTGAAGGCAAACTGTTCTTAACTTTCAGGAGCTATGGCAATAGAGAAAAAAAAAAAAAGCATTTGCCAAGTCTACCACATAATGGTATCGTCCAAGTTATGTGACAACCCAGTCCATAATGTCCATGACATTCAGCATGGCAGCATGCAGGTGTGGTGTAATTTTATTCAGCTCCCAATAGTCAATCGTAATGCCAGGAGCCATCAGGCTTCTTCACTGGCCACACAGGAGAGTTGTATGGGCTATGAGCAGGACAAATAACACTGGCTTTTTCCAGCTCCATTATAGTAAGTCCTATTTCCTCACAGCCTCCTGGCAGATGATTCTATTTTGTGTTCACTACCCGGTGACCTGAAGCAACACCCAACATGGTGTGGGTGTCTCCAGATAATAGTTTTCACCACCCGGATGCAAAGGCAAAATTCACCAGCAGTGATACTCACAGTCAAGCCTCACAAAACATCAATCCCCAAAATGTGCTACTGTATGAGGGATATGTACACTTGGTATGTCCGAAGAGGCAATCTGCCAATACCCAGTGTCACAGGGACCTTCCACGCATGAATGATTTGACCCCCATAGCCTTCTAAGGTTGTAGCAGGCCCAGGGAAGTTGTCCAGATTCCCATAAAGCAGGGTGCTGTCAGCACGCATGTTCACAAGGGCTAATACCCTCTGCACATTGCAGGGGACCAATGTTTAGTCAGTTCCACATGTGGCCTCAGGTCAATCGGCTCCCCTGCCAACTGGGTGCCCAGGCCTGATCCCTAATCAGGGAGATAATCGGCCAGCTGCACCTCACAGGTTGTGGCAATCCTGGAAATAAGAGTAAATTGCTGGTCAGGGTTCAGCTGATTCCACAGTGCCAGCAGCACTTCATTAGGTTGCTGCTCAATCTTTCCTGCAGTGACTCCTGCTGCAAGGAGGTCAAACCACATCTGTAAGTGGCTCACTTTCACAGCTGATTAGTCTAGGCACTGCTCTGTCTCCCCTTTTCAGCCATGCCTCCGTCCCTGCACTGGCAAGTCTGGGAGTGCTGCAGGTGGTATGGCACGCACTTGCGTTTCACTCCCACATCCCACAAACTAGCCATAGCGGACGTCACCTTGTGGATCCCCTATACACATAAGTGGCCAACAGTGCCGCCATGGTGCCAAAAGTACCGGCATGATGTGGCTGTCTCCAGATAATAGTTTTCACCACCAGGAGTCAAAATAAAGTCCTTCATATGGGTTGTAAATACTTCTTCATCAGGGCTTGTATACTGGGCATGAAACATCATCTGTTGCATGCCCATTTCCTGAATTATCTGGATCAGATCTAAGTACGTGGTCCATCTGCTCACTGTCTCTGGCAGCTCCCCTGGGTCGGCTCACACTGTGCAGCAGACATGAGCCAGTTAATCAGGGAGCGATTGCCTGCACACCATGCCATATGTGCCACGTTGTGTAGGCATTGCCTGAGAGATGGTATCACTGTTATGGAGGCCAGCTGAGCTATCTCTTCCAGAGATAATTCGGTCCCTTCAGTCCCATCATCCCACAGGCAAAGCAACCACCCCGGTACCATGTCCCCATCTCTCTGCTGTACCTCTTTCATCAGGTCCCGGATTTTGCAGGGATATACTGAATCAAGGTGGTTTGCTTTTTAATTTGAGGGGTGCCTTAAGCTTGCTGCCCACCCCCAGGGCCAATGGCTGTCCTACTTCAACCTACTGCTGTATCACTGGCTGCACCTGCCACGTATCACTGGCAGACTCCCAGACTGGGACGATGGCAGTGACCTGTCACAGCCCTGAAGCATGCATTCTACTGCTGCCAGCCACCTTTCCAGTACTTCTTCCTTGTGTTGTAGCTGCTGCACCCGCTGAGCCTGATCCTGAACCTCCAGGCTGGCCTGCCGCCGAACCGCCAGGAACATCCAGGCCACCTGACCTGCTACTTCCTGGTGAGTGGTTGGGACATTCAGCTCCAACATCTCCAGGGCTTTCCAGACATCCTCTGCACACTGCTTCACTGCATCTCAATCTTCCAGGGGCATCCATATGGCCAGATACGTCGCCATGCGTTACCACTGGAAGACAGGGGCCACATGTCCTCCACCTGGGTCTTCTCCACTCGGGGACCTTCTGGAGTGCTGGAGGCCATACTCACCTCATCCCGCCAACTACACCAAGTGTTAGCGCTGAGCTGATCTAGAAGGGAAGGTTTAGGTGGTGAGATGCCCAGTTGAAAGAATGCATGAGGGTCTGACATGAGAATGAAAGAGCAGGCATCAACTTTTTTACAGAGAGCATGCTTCTGCTGCACTTAGTCTTCTGCTCTCTAGGGGACCTTGTGGTATATATATATATATCAGAGAACAATAGTGGCTTTCAGCCACACATGCGTGATATAATAAGCTGAGTCATGCTTACATATGTTAGGTGCAAGATCACTACTACATTAATGTAACATTCTAAATCCAGGTCCTATTCCTAACCGTGAGCCTGGATCAGAGCCAGACCTGGGACCAGCCGTGCCTGGTGCTTACACCAGGGCTGCCTATCAACGTGGTGTGGGCATTTTGTGTATTGGATGGGATAGGAGCTCAGGGAGTCAAGGGCCTTCAGGTCAATACAGACCCCTGCAATCCCCTTAAGAGATACTGCAGCTTGTATAGGCAGCAGTGGTCTACCCACAACTGTTTTCTCCAAAATGAACTCACTGTGCTAGCCAAGGTCTCTTGCCTGAGCAGACTGCGCAGCCCCATAGACAAGCAGGGCTGGGGGAGGCTGTCTGTCAATGGGCTACAGGAACTTTGTGGCTTGGATGAAGTGGGATCTGAGGGAGAAGAGGGATCTCAGGGAGACAAGGTCATTTCAACCAATACAGCCTCAGTTTTGGTGCAACTTCTGTGTCTGAGTATTCCCTCTGTAGTCACAGATCACAGTGAGACCAGCTATCACGTGGGATGGTCCTACAGACCCCTGCACTCCCTGAATGCAATATTGCAACTTTTGCAGGTATCAGAGGTCTGCCTGTAACTGATTTTCATGCAGTGTCCACCCTGTGCAAGCCAGTTTGTTGCCTGTGTGGATTGTGAGGCCTGTGGTGGAGCGGCAGGGTGGTAACAGTTCACTATAATTGGTCTGCTGGGACAATTTGTGGCTAGGATAGGATGGGGTCTCCGGGAGACAATCACACCAATACGACCTCAGTCTTGCTGCAATTTTGGTAACTGTTCGCGCATTCCCAAAGAAGTCCCAGATGACAGCAAAAACAGTTGCTATCTGGGACTTGCCCACCGATCCCCAATATCCGCCCAAGTTTGAGTTGGCAGCAATGATCTGCTTGAAACCATCTTGGAAATGCGTGCTCACAGTGCTGGCCACCAGCTGTGAATGCTTGGCCCTGAATAGGTGCAGAGTGTGGCAACCATCCAGCAACAAAATCCTGGAGCAATCTGCAGATTGCATGGGGCTGGGTGGTCTCAGGCCAGCAGCTTCCTAATGGCCCTGTGGGAGGTGTCTGCACAGTCAGGCTGGCATGGTCTGTAGATTGCCAGATAGGGAGGCCTCGCTGAGGCACATCTGTGACTTTCTTTCCAGCCCTTTTTTGTGGCGCCAGTTTATGCAGACTTTATCAGTGTGAATCCTGCTCAAGCCTCTGACCCACTGCCAGTGTTCCAGGTAGTGTCCTTAGGTCAGAAAGTCTGTGGGTGGGTTCTTCAAAGGGGTGTCTAGGGTTTCAGTCTCCTTCTGTCTTGCCCAGATGGCCGAGGATCCCCTCTGGCTTTTAAAGTCAGAGTTATTGGAATGTCCTCTTCTCTGGGCTGAGACCCTGGGCTGGGGAGCTCCTGAATGAGGCCATGATCACCCTCTCCTTCATCAGAGCCTCTTCAGCCTTGCTCTCCCTCCTAGTGATCCTCCACCAGCCATGGATGTGGGTCGAGCCCGATTCGTGACTTTGCTCCTCCTACTGGCTTCAATGTGGCTCCTTTATATTATCAGGTGTATTTGTTTTGATCAGCTGGACTTCAGGTATTTTTACATGCTGATTATTTTATAATTTGGTTGTAATATCAATGTGGACAAGGAAGGACTCGAATCCTGCTTTTACTTAGTCCGCCATCTTCTCACATCCGTATGTATTTTTTTATCCCTATGTATTTTTATGTACTAATTTAGTTGTACATTTGAGTAACATTGGATTGAATAACATTTGTATAGACACACACATATACACTATATATGTGCGTGTATGTATGTATGTGTGTACATATGTGTGTGTATATTGAGAAAGAGAGAGAGGGAGAGAGAGAGAGAGAGAGAGAGAGAGAGAGAACAAGGCCCACTCTTCTGTATTTTGATTCTATAATACTTGTATCATTAAAGAAAACCTGCTTTGATTTTGATGCATAGACAAAATTAACAAATTTGCTTTACTATATCTCTTTAATTAATGTCTATCATTTTTATTATTAGAAAAAATGTATTAAAATTTTTATAAATACATATGGTGACACATAGTAAGTACTTATTGTAGTGATCATTTTGCAATATATGCAAAGTATTAAATAATTTTGTTGTACACCTGAAACTAATATAATGTTATGTTTTAAGTATACCTCAGAAAAAAGTTAAAAATATTTAGATAACATTAAATAAGCCATGGCAAAAATGAAAGAACACTGTGGACCAGTAAATTAACAACTCAGAATGTAAATGTATCAAAAATAAGTTTAAAAAATAGAAAATATGAATTTACCTTGAAAACAATATGCTAAGTGAAAGAAACCAGTCCCAGAAGACAATATTATAAATTTCCATTTATTAAAATGTCCAAAATAGGCAAATCTTTAGAGACAGAAAGTGGACTAATTGTTTTTTTAGGGTTTGGAGGATGGATGGAAAGAGACTATTAATTGGCACTTCTTTTTTTGGTGGAGGATGTTAAAATTATTTTGAACTTAGATTGTGGTAATGCTGCAAAATTCTGTGAATACCCTAGAAATTAAAAGATAATATATATTATACTCTGCTCACACTGGAAATAATGACTCTTCTCAAGCCCAGCATGAGGAAAACATGTCAAGGAGGTATGAATGTTTTTAGTATTGTTCTCAGTATCCTTTTTAAATCCCTTATCCTTCTCCTTACAATATTGTCATACCCATCCAGGTAATTTTCTTGGAATTCATTTTACCAGGACTTCATGATCAGTGAAATGTTAACAAAGCCATGTGAGAACTCAGCAAATAATGTTTTATGCTAGGGTTTCTTAAGATGTATTCTTCAGCACATTAGTTCAACAGATGTTAGTGGGCATTCCATGGAAAATAATTTTAAGATCAAATATGTGTAGTAAATGCTGACTTACTAAGACCTCTCAAAGGATTTAACATGCCAAGAGAGCTTGTGGATCTTGGTGAAGGGGAAGTAGAGTGAGATATAGTGAGCAATGTCTCCACCTATGTGACCATGGGATCTCATTTTGACAGAGAATATCTTGAGGCATTAGGGTTCCAGAGAAGGCAATTAGGGAAGCACTACCTCCTGCTGTTCTCTCTTCCTAGAAACTCTAAATTTATTGACAACTTTTAAAGGCTAGAAACCTTTATATCCTAAAGGAATAAATATGTCACAGTGGGACTTTGGGCCCCGTGAGAAGCTAATAAGGGAGATGTCATCAAGGAGGAGACTTTCCAAGTACTATTAAAATTACACCTGGACCCTTTCCTAATTACTTACAAAGTTAGCTCTGGTGTTTAGCCTTCACCTGCGATCTAAAAAACTGAGACAAGGTACTTTGTGTCCTAATAAAATGTTTGCATAAATGAAAATGTGTTCCTTTTTTTTATTATTATTTAGACCAGAGTTAAGTTGTTTAGTGTTATGCAGTGACATCATGCCACACATTGTCTCAAATTACTTCCTGTATAAAGCAGCCTCAGAAAGTGTACTGCCTACAACAGAAATTAGATATTGGAAATGAAGTCTTTTAATTCTAATGCTTTGCCAGATAAACCAGAAAAAAAAAAGAAACATGAACATGACCTTTGTGATCTCTAGGGACAAATGTCCACAGAAAGAAGAGAGATGATAAAATCCAATGCCCTTAAAAACTGTCTTATTATATGTCATTACCAAGGCTACTCGACATAGAGGCATACCCTGTTTTATTGTGCTTCACAGATGTTGCTTTTTTTTTTTTTTTTTTTTTTTTTTACACAAATTGAAGGCTTATGGCAACCTTGCATTAAGCATGTTTATTGGTGATATTAGTCTAACAGCATTTGCTCACTTTATGTCTCTGGTCACATTTTGGTAATGCAGAATTTTAAACTTTTTCATTATCATTATATTTGTTATGGTGATCTGTGATTAGTGATCTTTAATATTTCTATTGTAATTGTTTTGAGGCACCGCAGACTATGCCAATAGAAAACAGTGAACTTAATTGTTAAATTTTTTGTGTGTTCTGGCTATTCCACTGACTCAGCCATTCCCTTATCACTCTCTTCTCTTTGGGTCTCCTTATTCCCTGAAACACAATAATATTAAACCTAGGCCAGTTAATGACTCTACAATGGTCTGTAAGAGTTCCTATGAAGGAAGTCACATGTCTTTCACTTTAAATCAAAAGCAAGAAATGATTATTTAGTTTAGTAAAGAAAGTGTGCCAAAAGCTGATATAGGTCAAAATCTAGGCTTCTTGCACAAAATGGTTAGTCGAGTGTGTGAATGCAAAAGAAAAGTTCCTAAAGGGAATTAAAAGTGTTATTCTAGTGAACACAGAAATAATAAAAAGTGAAATAATCTTATTGCTGATATGGAGAAAGTTTTAGTGGTCCAGGGAGTTTGAAACTGCCACAACATTCCCTTAAGCCAAAACCTAATACAGAGCAAGGCCCTAAATCTCTTTAGTTTGTGAAGGCTGAAAGAGGTAAGGAAGCTGCAGCAAAATATTTAAAGCTAGTAGAGGTAAATTCATGAGATTTAAGGAAAGAAATGGTCTCAATAATATAAAAATGAAAGGTGAAGCAGCAAATGCTGATATAGAAACTACAGCAAGTTATTTAAAAGATGTAGCAAAGATAATTAATAAGAGTGGCTAACCTAAACACACAAATTTTCGATGTAAATGAAACAGTCTTATATTGGAAGAAGATGCCATCTAGGACTTTCAGAGCTACAGAGAAGTCAATGCCTAGCTACAACCTTTCAAAGGACAGGCTGATTCTCTTGTTAGGTGTTAACGCAACTGATGACTTTAAGTTGAAGCCAGTGCTCTTTTGGCATTCCAAAAATACTAGGGCCTTTAAGAATTATGATAAATCTACTCTGCCAGTGATCTATAAATGAAATAATAAACTCTGGATGGCAATACATATGTTTATGACATGGTTTAATGAATATTTTAAACCCATTGTTTAAGGCTTACTGCTCAAAGAAAAAAGATTTCTTCCAAAATATTACTCTGCATTGACAATGGACCTGATCACCAAAATGTTCTAATGGTGATATATGATAAGATTAATGTTTGTTTTCATGCCTGGTAACACAGCATCCATTATGTGTTCTGTGGATTAGGGAGCAATTTTGATTTTCAAATCTTGTTATTTAAGAAATATATTTCATAAGTCTATAACTGCTGTAAAAAGTGATTTCTCTGCTTGATCTGGGCAGTCAATTGAAAACCTTATGGAAAAGATTCACCATTCTAAATGTCATTAAGAACATTCATGATTCATGGAAAGAGGTCAAAATATCAAGATTAATTAGCAAAATTTTAGAAACAGTTGATTCCAACCCTCATGGAGGAGAAAAGCAGAGGAAGTAACAGCAGACGTGGTAGAAACAGCAAGACAACTGGAATTTGAAATGGAGTCTGAAGATGTGAATAAATTGCTGAATCTCATAATAAAACATCAACAAATGAGAAGTGGCTTCTTATTGGTGGTCAAATAAAGTTTTTTTTTTCTTAAGATGGAATCTATTCCTGGTGAAGATGCTGTGAAGACTATTGAAATGACAACAAAATATTTAGAATAATATATAAAGTTAGTTGACAAAAAGCCACAAGATTTTAGAGCATTGACTCTGATTTTGAAATAAGTTCTATTGTAGGTAAAATGCTATCAAACAGCATCATGTGGTATGAAAAAAATCATTTGAGAAAGGTAGTTAATTGATGCAGCAAACCTCATTGTTGTCTAAACTTAAGAAATTGCTGCAGCCATCCTAGTCTTTAGCAACCACCATCCTGATCAGTCAGTCAGCAGTCATCAGCATTGAGGCAAGACCCTCCACCAGCAAAAAACAAAAACAAAAACAAACAAAAAAACTGTAACTCTCTGAGGGCTCAGATGATGATTAGCATTTTATAGAAATAAAGTTTTTCTAATTAAGATGTGTACATTGTTTTTTTAGGCATAATGTTATTACACATAACAGTCTATAGTATAGTGAAAACATAACTTTTATATGCACTAGGAAACCAAAAAAAAATTGTGACTTGCTTCATTGCCATAGCTGTTTTACTGCAGTGGTTTGGAAAAAAAAAACTGCAATAGCTTGGAGCTATTCTTTCTTTCTGTAAGTTTTTTTTCATCTTGCATGATAATGCAGTGTGAAGTCCAGACTAGAATTTGGAAAATAAAACCTAGAATTACCATTTCCTTGAGTTTAGATATTTAGACATATGGATTGTGTGGATGTTTATACTCTTTTGTTTGGCACAGTAAGACTGACATTCCTAACATCATTCTTCATCATGGGAATTCAATCATGGGTGACAGCTTTAGACAGTGGGGAGTTTGTTCATTAATACATTTTGTTACAAGCAATGTTTTCCATTTAACAATCAAGTTAACTTATCTATTTTATTATTTATTGTAAACAAAATCAAAAAGCTCAAAACTATACACTTTCTCTTTTTTTCTAAAAAAATAAGTTAACTTCAAAAATATTAAAGTCTTTAAAATTAAGATACTTTCTTTGACTTATTGTGACACATACATTTTATATATAGTCTAGAAAAACTACACACCATTTATAATATGTATATGTGATCTGATTTCTAGATAGACACAATCAGTTGCTTTTCTTTGTTTTGATTTTATCTTTGCCTCTTTTAGAAATTTGCACAAGAAAAGGATAATAAATGTCTTAGATAGGTAAGGTCAGCCTTTGTGAGGAAAGTGGTAGCAGAAAATGCTCCAGTATGTGATGAACTCAAAAAATAGAGACAGTACTCTTCAATGTGCTTTCTGACTTCAAATTCTCTCGGGAAGTTTGGACATTAAAGGATTCTGTTTTCAGATAGTCATCGTGTCTATGCCCCTCCAACTTTTCTCATTTTCAAAACTGATCAAGTGTTCTAGAGATGCTTAAAAATCTTGTGTCCTCTTTCTTGGTCTGGGAAGATTATATCTCCCAGTCTTCCTTACAGTTAGGCTGAGGCAATATGGGTAACTTCTGGCCTATGAAATACCCCAGGCAGTGTTCAAAATGGATAGAGCCATGAGATGGAAAGAAGGTCTCTGAGTCAAAACTGAAGGAGAGCTAATCGAAAGAGCCTCCCCATCTGAAGTGAGGGAGAAATAAATTGTTGTATAACTACCTGAGATTTGGGGGTTTATTTGTTACTGCTGCTAGTACTTAACTAGGATATCAAGCTAATTAAAGAAAGAGCCAATCAAAAACTTAAGTTAGGATGACTTACCGACTATATTTTCTTCTAGAGGGTTTACGATTTCAGGACTTACATTCAAGCCTTTTATCTGTTTTAAGTTAAATTTTGTATGGTAGTAAGATAGTGGTCTAGTTTTATTCTTTTGCACGTGACTGTCTAAATTTTCCAAAGCATTTATTGAAGTGATTATTCTTTCCCCATTGTATGATCTTAGCTCCTGTGTCATAAATTAATTAACCATGTATATGTGGATTTATTTCTGGGTTCTCTACTCTGCTCCATTAACCTATGTGTCTGTTTTATACAATTACCATTCCCTTTTGATCACTATAGCTTTGTAGCCCAGTTTGAAATCAGATAGTGTGATACCTCTGGCTTTGTTCTTTTTCCTCAAGATTACTTTGGCTATTTGGGGTCTACTGTGATTCCATAAAAATTTAAGAATTGTTTATTTTAATTTGTAAAAATTGTCCTTGGAATTTTATTTTTATTTATTTATTTATTTGTTTGTTTATTTATTTTCAGGCAAAGCAGCCTTTGGTTGACCTCACAGATTGCAAAGACCTTGTCATCTTACAATCCCTTATTTTTTAATTTTTGCGCCTGCAGCATCTGGTCTTCCTAGGTGGTCTCCCATCCAAGTTCTAATAAGGCCCGATCCTGCTTAGCTTCCAAGATCAGAGGTGATCAGGCTTGTTCAGGGTGACATGGCCTTAGACTGTCTTTGGAATTTTGATAGGAATTGCACTGAATCTGTAGAAGTCTCAGTAGTATGAGGAATTTTAAAATATTAATTCTTCAAATTTGTTAACATGAAATCAATTTCCATTTATTTGTGTCTTCAATTTGTTTTCAATTCTGTCATATGGTTTCTGTACACAAGTTTTTCACCTCTTTGATTAAATTTATTCTTAAATATTTTATCCTTTTTGATGCAACTGTAAATGAGATTGTTTTCTTAATTTTTGTTTCTGATAGTTTGTTGTAGGTAAGTTGAAACATACCTGATTTTTGTATATTGACTTTGTATCCTGCAAGTTTTCTGAATACATTTATTATTTCTTTATTTCTAACAGCTTTTGCTGGAGTTTTTAGTGATGTATACACACATACATATATATGTAACATAGTTAAGTTCAATATTTTTATTGATTCTGTCCGAATGATTTATTTGTTGATGAAGTGGACTATTAAAGTCCCTTACTACTATCGTATCACTGTACTTTTTTTCTCTTTAAGTCTATTAATATTTGCTTTGTATATTTAGGTACTTCTATGTTGGGTGATAAATATTTGCAAATGTTATATAGCCTTTTGTTGAATTGACCTCTTTCTCATTAGTCATATCTAATATGCAATTATACACACACACACACACACACACACACACACATATAAATTATGTCATCTATAAATAGTAAAAGTTTTACTACTTCATTTCCAGTTTGAATGAATTTTATTTCTTTGTCTTGCCTAATTATGCTGGCTAGAGTTCCAATATTATGTTGAATAAAATTAACAAGAGTGGGCATTCTGTTTTTGAACTTAGAGGAAACATTTTCAGCTTTTCACCATTGAATGTGATGTTAGGTTTGGGCTTGTCATTTATGGCCTTCATGTTGAAGATTGTTTCCTCTGTACACAGTTTGTTGAGAGTTTTGTCATAAACGATAGTTGAATTTTATCAAATGTTTTTTTTCTGCATCTATTAAGGTGATTATATAATTTTTTATCTTTTACTTTGTTGCTATGGTGCATCATATCAATTGCTTTGCAGATGTTGAACCACCCTTGAATCCTTGAATTAAATCCCACTTCATCATGGTGTATGATCCTTTTAATGTATTCTTTAATTTGGTTTCCTTACATTTTGTTAATGATTTTGCCTGCATGTTCATCAGGGATATTGACCTGTAATTTTTTTTTTTTCTGTTGCCCTTTTCTTGTGTTGGTATCAGGGTAATGCTGGCCTTAAAACATAAGTTTGGTAGTGTTTCCTCCATTTCAATATTTTGAAAGCGTTTTAGAGGAGTTGATATTAATTCTTTTTTTTTTTTTTTTTTAATGTTTGGGAGAATTCACCAGTGAAGCTATCTGGTCCTAGACTTTTGTTTGTTGGAAGTTTCTTGAGAACTGGTTCAATCTTCTTTCTAGTAATCAATCTACTCAGATTTTCTATCTCTTCATGATTCAATCTTGGTAGGTTGTATATATTCAGGAATTTATCTATTTCTGTTATCCAATTTATTGGCATATAATTGTTTATTGTTGTATCCTCTTTTTTTGTTTTTTGTATTTCTGTGGTAGTAGTTGTAATGTCTCGTTTTTTATTTCTGATTTTATTTATTTGAACCCTATCTCTTTTTTTACTTGTTGAATGTAGCTAAAAGTTTATTTTGTTTATCTTTTCATAGAAACAGCTCTTAATTGTATCTACTTTCTTTTGAGTCTCTATTTCTTTTTCTTTTCTTTTTTTTTTTTTGTTGCTTTATTTGTTATTCTTTTTCTAGTTAGGTTATTTATTTCAGATCTTCCTTGTTTCTTAATGTAGGCATTTATCACCATGAAATTCCCTCTTAGGATAGCTTTTGCTTCATTCCATAAGTTGTGGTATGTTGTACTTCCATTTACATTTGTCTTAAGATATCTATTTTTTTCCTCTTGATTTTTTTTCACCCACTAGTTGTTCAATAGCATGCCTTTTAATCTCTGTGCATTTATGAATTTTCCAGTTTACTATACTTTTATACCATTGTTGTTAGAAAAGATAATTAATAGCATTTCAATATTCTAAAATTTAAGATTTTTTTGTGGTCTAACCTATGATCTCTTCTGAGGAAAGTTCCATGTTTGTTTAAGAAGAATATTTATTTTGTTGATTTTGGGTTAATGCTCTGCATTACGTCTGTTAAGTCCATCTGATCTAATGTGTCATTAAGGCCAATGTTTTTGTTGATTCTGTGTGGATGAACTATTTGTTTATGAATATTTATTTAAGAATATTAAACTCCTCTATTATATTATATTGCTGTTTATTTTTTTTCCCTTTAGGTCTGTTAATATTTGCTTTGTATATTTAGGCGCTCCTATGTTGAGTGCATATATATTTTTAAATATTATATTGTTTTGTTGGTGATTTCTTTATTACTATGTACTGACCTTCTTTGTCTCTTATTACAGTTTTGCCTTAATGTCTCTTTTGTCTGATATAAGTATAACCAGCACAACTTGCTTTAAACTTATTTTGTTTCAAAGTTGTTTTAATTTAACATACCACTTGATTTGTTCTCTCATTTTTTTCCATTATCATTTGGCATTTTCTGATTAAATTGTCAAACGAGAAACCAGGAAATAAAAAAGGACCCACATGTTTTTGTTTTTGTTTTTGTTTTTTTAATGGTGAACTTAATTACTCTATTATGTAGAAGATTCCGTTACCATGAAACAAGAATGGTATATAGAATCTTATAGACCTGAATTTAAGGGTGAGTACAAACTTTTACTCCTTGTGTAAGTTTAGATACTAAGTCTAAATTAAACTCACTAAGTCTAAATTTTTTTCGTGAATAATTATAACAGTTGTAGTCGATGTTTCCATTAAATTTGGATGACATTAACTCAAACCTTCCTACAGAGGACCCATTATCTCTTTTTCATAGCTCAAAGTATTCTCATGTTTATCTTCATCATTCTTGCCTCTAAATTCTTGATTCTACTGAATTTGTTCAATTTCCAGATCATTTCACTTTTTAAAGTGTGTTGTCCCTTTTATGTGCAATTTGGCCTCATGCGAGACTATAGCTTAATTCCTTTGTTCTCTAAAATAAGTTTACACAATTCGTGAGAGAAAGTAGCATATTCACTGAAGTATAGCAAGACACTTAAAATTTATTGGAAGATATTTCCATACTTAGCAAATCTTTGGTCATTCCAGCCACAACAGTTTCTCACTGGACATTTTATTTTTCTCTCAGGCTCAGCCTCTCACTTTATTGCTGAGTCTTTACTCTGTCTTCACTGATTACATTTCTTCTTTCTCTTGTCCCTGCCCCCTAAATATTGAAAAAAAAATAAGAACAACAAATTGCTTATTTATTTATTTTTCTCTTTAGGGCTTCACTTTTTACCACTAAATCTGCCTATCAAGGTGTTTTCCTAAGTAAACACAGTTCAATTTGAGGGAGAAACATTTGGAGCAACTGTTAAAATAACTGTGTTTTTTTTAAAATTTTTTACTGTCTATGTAATAATACCAACACATATTGATTAAATAGTATTTTAGTTAGGAGTAAATAAAAGAATACAGATGAAAGTATTCTGTAAAGCATTTAATAAATTATAAACCACTATATGATGTTTTATATTAAGGAGAATGACTTATGTGGATAAAAACTCTTCTACCCATGATGTCAATGGACGTTTTCTGTATTTTTAATCCTTTAACCCAAATACTTCTTCAGAACTTAGCTTACCTTTCCAGGTCAGAGAGTGACCTCAGAGTCTCCAAGCTTCTAAGAACAGCAAAAAAGAGATGTTTTTTTCCCCCCTTTTTGGAGAAAAGAAAGAATCCTCTCATTTGGAAAGAATGCAAAGCCTCAATGAATAGAAACATTTTAGCATACTTGTTTCTCAACAAAATGCCCTCACAGCTGCTTACTCTGTTCTTTCTCCTTTGCCACTTTTCAGTTCTCCTGGTTACTTTTGGAGGACAGAGTCATTTAAGTGCAAATGAACTAATGCACTTCCCTTTATCTATTGCTAATTTCCTTTGAGTCTGAGAGAGTAAATGGAAGCATCAACAGTAGCTGGCAGGGGATGGGGTCTCAAAAGGACACTGCTATGGTTATTGGAAACCAAGAATTTGAATTTTCAAACAATGGTGTTGCCTGGAGTGTTCACCATTTCTTTGGCATAGAAGCTTTCAGTGAGTAGGTTTCAGTAAAAGGCCACAAGGACACAGTTTGTATTACATTAGCTTGAGATAATAAACTATATTTGTGTACATATAGACAATATAGCATAGTCTTAAGAATTTTATACATGAAGGCCTTGCAAAGACAAAAAAATATTCAGCAAACTTCGTCATTCATAAAATCCACCTACTTCAAATGTTCTTTGGGAGTAGCTATGGGGATTTCAATGCCAAGACAACATTGTCCTAAAGAGACTAGTTTGAGTTTTAGGATAATAAACCTTTCACTCATTTGGCTTCATTTGCACCCAGGAAAAGAAAGTTAAAATAGACTGGTAGCACCATTTGCGACAACATGGATGGACCTCAAGGTAATCATACTAAGCTAAATAAGCCAGATAGAAAAGGTTGAAAATCACATGGTATCACTTATATGTGGCATATAAACCTAAAAGCAACAAAGGAAGAGGACAGAGACTCGTGGACATGAACTATAGACTAGTGGTTACCAAACGGTAGGGGGTGGAGGAGGAGAGAGTAGGTAGACGGTGAAGGGAGTCAAATATAGGGGGGTAGGGGTAGGGTGAAGTGGGTAAAGAGGATCAAATATATGGTAGCTGAAGAAAACTGGACTTTCAGTGGTAAACACAATAGAATATACAGATGTCAAATGATAATGTACACCTGAAAATTATATAATTGTATTAACCAATGTTACCCCAATAAACTAAATTTTTAAAAGTAAAAAAAAAAAAAAAAAACAGACTAGTAGCAAAATGTGGCCTCCTTTGATTATTCTCACTTTTCTGCCACTACCTTTATCCTTTCTCCAGACAGATCAAAACTACTTGAGCCATTGAGCTGTTAAGATTTGGGAGCGTCCTCCAAATATAGAAGGCAGTGTAGTACAGAGAAAAGATCATACACTTTGAAACTAAAAAGTTTTACCCTTGGCTCCAACAAATATTGGTGATAAAACCATAGATAAGTGGTTTAACTGATTTCATTATTTGAACAATAAGACTTCAGCACGAGGCTCATGGTATATATCAGTAAACATTGTATTCTCTCAATTACATATGTACTGAATCTCTATTGTAATGCTCTTTATTTACTATATAATAATTTGTATATGTTCATTTATTAATATTCAATTTCTAAAATTTCTTTGAGCCAAATTATTTTATCCTTGTATTTTCAATTATAGATAGTGTGGCTTTAATCTTCTTGTTTTTCTCTTTTAATTCTTGAGCTCCATCAGTTTGATTTTACTTTTCTATATTTTTATACTTTTAAGTCCCTTTTTGTGCTAATTTTGAGGGAAACTATAATATCTATAATTTATTTGAGACTATAAAGAACTGTTTGTCAAGAATTTACATTTTCTTGGGCAATTTTTCTTACAGTGCATGTTCTTATGCTTATTTTCTCATGCTTCTTTTCTTCCTTTTCTTTTGCAGTTTGTGTGCAAATATTATGTATCTCCTGTATTCTACCCATACCTTCAAATTAAATGACTCAAATAGAGACTATTTATTATTTTCAGGATAATATTGAAGTTTGGAAACATTTGTCTTTCCTCTTTGAGGTCCAAGAAGTCATGTTTCTTTATGGAGACAACAGGGTTAGCTCTTTTGCTTGTCATATTTTTAGCATCTATCATAGTGCCTGATGTATAAAGTAGATACTCAATACACATTTTTGAATAAATGAATGAGAGACTGCATCAGTGCTCAGTGTGTTACTTTTTCCAGCAAAGATCCCCTGGTATTTATTAAGTATTTTATAATTTATGTTTTGAGCATTTACAAATTTTTTATTTCACTGAGGGTGGAGGATTTTTGTCAATTTGTTTTTATTTTATTCAATGGGTTTCAAAAGAAGAAAGTGTTGTAAAATTGCCTTTACTCCTCCATCTTTAAAAATTTCACCCATCCTTTAGTGATAAAATGTTATTATTAAGTGCTACTGCATATAAATTATAATTTGTAACATTTATAACTCTATCAGGAAGATATTATTAAGGAATCTAAGCCCAAAAGAGGCTAAGCAATTTGTTAAGTGTTGCAGTGTTAGTAATCTTTGAAGCCAGAATTCAAACTTACATTTTCTTTTTTTCTAAGTAGTCAGTCTACATAGCACAAAGATCTCAAGGTCTATCTATATTGTAACATGTATCAAAATTTAATTCCTTTAGGACTGAATAATATTATGTTATTTGTACATACCATTTTGTCAATCCATTTATCTCAGATATCTGAGTTGTTTCTACCTTTTGGCTATTGTGAATAATGCTGTTACTGTGAACATAGGTGTGTAAGTATCTGTTTCAATCCCTTTTCTAATTATTTTGCATTTTATATATCTTGGTGGGTCAGTTAGTAAATAATGTTATATAAATTTTACAAATTTTTTTTTAACTTCTTTGATTTGTAGATTCACATATATCAACAAATTTTGAAAGTTTTGAAATATTTTATTTTGAAATATTTCTTCAAGTATTCTTTCTGTCCTTTTATAACTCTTTTCTCCTCCCAATATCTTTTATTTTATATTATCTTGTAATATCTATCTATTATTTGTTTGTTTGTTTGTTTTTGCTTTTTGATATTTTAGGCTCAAAGATTTTAATTGTCCTATCTGATTAATGATTCTTTCTTCTGCTTGCTTAAATCTCTTTTTGAGCCTTTCTACAGTAATTTTGACTGCTGTTATTATACTTTTTAGCTCAATAATTAATTTGATTTTTATAAGACCTATCTCTTTATTAGTATTCTTATTTTTTCATACATTGTTTTTCTGTCTTTGCCTTGTTTTTAAGCTCTTTTGGCAATTGTTTTAAATTTTGCTCTGTAACTCTGATGTCTTGGCCTCTTCAGGTATATTTTCTGTCAGTTTGCTTTGTTTCCTTGAATGGATCATATTTTTCTGTTTCTCTATATGCCTTATGATGCTGTTGCTGAAAAGTGGACATTTGAATCTTATTATTCTGGGAATCAGATTCTCCCACTTCCACAAAGTTTGTTGTTATTACTGCTGTTGTTATTGTAGTGTTGGCACAGTGCCAAGAATCACACTAATGTTAAAGCTTACTACTTCCTCAGTATTTTTCTGAGTTTGTGTCTTTTCCAGGGCATGTGTTGTGGACTTTATAATCCCCCACCCCTATAATGCAGTTGTTTTGTATATGTGCTGTCAGAGTGAGCACTGCAGTTGTTTTTGAATGTCCAAAACCAGGTACAATATCTTCCTTTTTTTAAGTTTTTTTTTTCAATTTTTCAATTACACTTGACATACCTTATTATATTAGTCTTGGGTATACAACACAGTGATTAGATTTATATAATTTATAAAGTGACCACAATGATAAATCTAGTACCCATCTGAAAACATAGTTATTATAATACAACTATATTCCCCATGCTTTACTCTACATCTCTATGACTATCTTACAACTACTAATTTGTACATTCTAATCTCCTCCCCAACTTCATTCATCCTCTCACCCCCACATCTGGCAACCATCAAAATGCTCTCTGTATCTATGAGCTTCTTTCTGTTTTGTTTGTTAATTTATCCTGTTCTATAGATTCCACATACAAGTGAAATCATATGACATTTGTATTTCTCTATCTGACTTACTTCATTCAGCACAATACTCTCTAGGTCCATGTTGTTAAGGATGGCAAGATTTCATTCTTTCTATGGCTGAGTAGTATTCCGTTGTATATATGTAGCACCTCTTCTTTATCTGTTTATCTATTGATGGACACCCAGGTTGCATCTATACCTTAGCTATTGTAGATAATGCTGCGATGAACATGTGGATGTATGTTAGTGTAGTAGTGTTTTGGGTTTCTTTGGATAAATACACAAAAATGTGATTACTGGATTCTTCTTTGTTCCTTGTTATAGCTTTTGTTTTAAAGTCTACTTCATTTGGTATAGAATTGCTACCCCCGCTTATTGTTTGTTTGTTTCAATTTTCATGAAATATCTTTTCCTATCCCTTTACTTTCAGTCTATGTGTGTCTTTCCCTATATTCTCACTGATTACATACTTCTATTTAGAGTGTTATAACATTTATTTTATAATTATTTGTTCATGAGTCTTTCCTTCTACTACGCAGTAAATTCCTTGAGCAGGGACAATGTCTTATTTATCTTTGAATCTTTAGTGCCTATTATTGTGTCTTATGTGTAATCTATGATGAGTAATTAATTAATATACCTAGTTTCCTTTTATGTAAAATAGAAATTAAAATGATACCAATCTCTCACGGCTATAGTGAGGAATAAATAAAATAATGTACATGTAAATTACTTAGAATAGTGCCTAGAATATAGTTAGTCACCAATAAATGTTAATTATTGTTATTAAAAACACTATTACTATGATTATTAAATTGATGCTCATGTATATTGGAAAAGTAAGAACTAGAACCTAGTTCACAAAGTCTGGTATTCATTTGACTACCCCAGCCTTCTCAGCTACTTCTTGCTGCCTTGGCTGTTAAAACTTCCTGTCATTACTCCCTTGTAGTACCTCAGGTGAGTCTACTCTCTTTAGGCAATGAATGCATCATGTTCAGAATCTTAATTTTATTTTCTCTATAAAGTTAGCCAGGCCCAATGACATTTATTCAAAGTGTTTTTTTTTTCTATTAAGATAAGAAGAGTATCAACAATATTTATTGAATCAAAATGATCGTAACTATAAAATATTGTTGAAAAAATTGAAGACAAAAAAATAAAAAAGAGAGTCAGGGCTCATGGATTAGAAGAAGTAACATTATTAAAATGTCCATTTAATGTAAAGTAATCTACAGATTACCTACAATCCCTTTCAAAAGGGCCATGACATTTTTCACAGAAATAGAAAAAAACAAACAAAAACAAAAATGTGTATGAAACCACAAAAGAAAACAAATAACCAAAGCAATCTTGAGGGGAAAAAATAAAATACAAAATCAGCGGTATCACATTACCTAATTTCAAGCTATGCTACAAAGTTCTAGTAATCAAAACAGAATTGCATTGCCAGAAACTGGACAAAAATAACAATGGAACAGAGTTGAGAGCTAGAACAAACCTATACACATATAGAAAACTAATTTACAACAACAACAACAAAAAAAAAAAAACAAAGGCATACGATTGCAAAAAAAACAATTCTCTTTAATAAATTGTACTGGAAAATAAAGTCACGTGCAGAATAATAAAACTAGACCACTATCTTATAGCATACAGAAAGACTAACACGAAATGGACTAAAGACTTGAATTTAAGACCTGAAACCGTAAAACTCCTGGAAGAAAACACAGGTGGTAAGTTCCTTGACCTCACTCTTAGGAATGTTTTTGTAAAGATGACTCCAAAGAAAAGGGAAAAGGCATACATAAACAAAAGTGACTACATCAAATGAAAACAAAAACAAAAACAAAAACAAAAACAAACCTCTGCACAGCAAAGGAAACCATCAACAAAATGAAAAGGCAACCAACTGAACAGAAGATATTTGAAAATGATATTTCTGATAAGGGTTTAATATCCAAAATATATAAATAACTCATGCAATTCAACAAAAACAAAAAATCAAACAACTCAATTTAAAAATGGGCAGTAGATCTGAATAAACATTCTCTCCTCCAAGAAATACATACAGATGGCCAATATGCACATGAAAAAAGATGGTCAATATCCCTAATTATTAGGGAAATTCAAGTCAAAACCACAATGAGATATCACCTAACACTTGCTAGATTGATTATTTTCAAAGAGACAAGAAATAACAAGTGTTGGAGAGGATCTAAAGAGAAATGAACACTCTTACATTGTTGATGAGATTGTAAATTGATGTAGCCACTATGGAAAGCAGTATATAAGTTCTTCAGATATTTAAGAATAGAACTACCATGTTATCCCACTATTCAACATCTGGGTATTTATCCAATGAATATTAATTTTAAAACATATACATACCACTATGGTTATTGCAGCATTATTTACAGTAACCAATACATGGAAATAACCTAAGTGTTCATGGATCAACATATTGATAAAGAAGACATGGTACTTATGAACAATGAGAAACTACTCAGAGATAAAAAATAAAATATTGCCATTTGTAACAACATGGGTGAACCTCAAAGGTATTATGCTCAGCGAAATGAGTCAGATGGACAAGGACAAAAGGCATATGATTTTATTTACATATAAAAACAAAACAAAACAACAACAACAGCAAACGTGCAAAACAAAAATAAACTTATAAATAGGAACAGTATATTGGTGGTTACCAGTAGGGAAAAATAGTGGGGAAAGGGCAAAATGGGTGAAAGGGGTCAAATGTATGATGATGGATAGACACCATTCCTCACTAATACACACACACACACACACACACACAATATACACACTCAAGCATAGCTAAAAAAATTAAAGGTTTCACAATTTTGTATAATCTTAAACGTGCTGTGCTATTTTCTACTCTTCTATTTGATTAAAAACACCAACTATGTCTTCTTAAATTGATTTCAAGACCTAGTATTGTATGGCTGTCTGATTTTCAAAAACACTGTTTCATTTAATCACTTTAACCTCTGTTATATAGCTAATGAAGCTGAGTCTAAGGAGACTTGTTTGTTGTTGCACAACTCATAATGGAATCATGTGAAAATACTGGAACAGTAAATCCTGATTGTTTTCTCAAGAGCTGAGAACCCTTGTACAATACTTTGATTAAATACATAAACTGTGCTTTAATGTCTAACATAGCTGTCATTCAATAAGTATTTAATGAATGAGTTTGTTTAATAAATAATAACTATGTTAGTAGCCACTTATTAATACTCTTAACAAAGTGAGGCATACTGGAAGAAATGGAAAAAAAGAGTCCCTGGATATTTACTGAAAGGAGCAATTATTAAAAGTATGATTGGAAATCACAGTGATGGAACCCAATTTCAATACTAGATGAATTCAGTGTGCAAAAAAAAATTGGAAGTCATCAAAAAGGGCTTTGTTAAATTCTGGGAGGTGGGAAACAAAAATGTAGATCTTTAATGAGATATTGAAAAGTTACATACACATTTTTTGGAGGGATTTACAGTATTCCAGGAGTACTGAAAAAAGACACCTTCATTTTGGGGGACTGCACCACAAATGTTACTGGTTCTCAGTTTTGAGGCTTCCTCAACTATTCATTTTCAATATTGTATAAACTGCTTCTGTCATAAAAGTGCTTCCTTTGTTTTCGCTGTATTTTCATCACAATGAATTATCCCAGGGCCGGCAACTAGGACTAGATTGCAAGGTTTTTGATCCTTAAAATATAACAATGGTAGTGACTGACAGGTAAGGACTTGATTTATCCATTCTTTTTTGTTTTTAATTTTGTTTTATGTATTTGGTTTATTTTTGTTGACGTTGAAAGTGTTTTAAATATTTATAATGGACAACTTAGTTGCTCAAAATAAGTAGTAGTTGTTTACAAGCTATGACAGGGTTTTTGTTGAATGTTTTCTTTTGAAAACCAACAGGAGGATGACTCTAACATAGATTAATAGGGATCAAATGATTAAATTACCTTTTAACAATCTTAGAATACGGATTTTTTTTTTCAAATCAATGTGGCATTAAACCCAAGGAAGTGAATTTATTTTTAAAAATAATAAATGAGAACAATCCATTGAGAACGATGTGCCTGTGAAAAAATCCCCAAGCCCAAATTTCCAGATGTTTCTGGATGCCAAATGCACTCAGGGAGGACCTCTTTAATTTCCTAGTTCCAATATGTTCATCACTTATAATTTGTTATTTTTAATAATTTATAATTTTATATATTCCATACCCTTTCAGCCTAGAAAATAAACTAGCATCTCTCTTTACAATCACGCTTCAAAGTGATTTTATAGCGAAACTGAAACTAGACTTTGTGAATGAAGAATGGGAAAAGAAGTACAAGTAATAATAATAATTGCAACCAAATTAATTTTCTTCTAGGATTCTCTGCATTTTTCTGTTAGTTTTTCTTTGCTTATAAATATCCAAAGCTAGACCCATCTGTCTGCATAATTCCAATAGTAGAAACAGCATTGTCAGTTTTCCATAAAATATTAAAATATATTTTATAAATAAGTATTCACTGTAACTGTGGATTAGCCAATATATTCATATATGCATTATTTTCAAGGGAATTTAGAGGATTTAACATTTTTTATTTCAGTTACTTTCAAATATAGATTTTGTTAAGAAATAAAGATCCATGTAATATTTCTTGCATCATTTGTTTCTGAATTTAACAATATCCCTTGATGCAAAAAAAAGAGGTATTTGGTTTTTTTTGCGATGTTGGAAGTAAAATTTACTGTCCCAGGAATCATGAAACTACAGTCAGATAGCTGGAACCTTTTAAATATAAAAGTTATCACTTTTTCCGGTACAAGAGGCTTCCCTATATGTCAGAGAAAAAATCATTTTAAGTTTGGGAGTGCAGGTACTATTGCTACTTTTATCTTTATTATTTCATGAGTTATTGAATTTTAGAGTTTGGGAAAGTCTGAGAGTATGTTATAATTTAAGTACAGAAATTTTGTAAATTGAAGGAGTTTTGTAAATCAAATAACAGAAAGATTACAATTTGCAAGATAGAGAAAGGTTGACTATAGAAGGGGAAAAAAAAAACCTGCTACACAAAACTAATAGAAATGTAGATAAAGAAAGGATGGTAGAGAAAAAAGCAAGGGAGCCCTTCCCCCCCCCAAAAAAAAAAAAAAAAGGAGAGAGAGAAGTAAGAGGAAGGAAGGAAGGAAGGAAGGAAGGAAGGAAGGAAGGAAGGAAGGAAGGAAGGAAGGAAGGAAGGTAGGAAGGAAGGAAGGAAAGAAGTAAGGAAGGAAGAAATGAGGAAAGAAAGCCGGAAGGAAGGTAGAAGAAATTAGTAGGTAACTTAATTTTTTATTCCATCAATCTATATGTCTAGATCTACTATTATATTGCTAAATAAAATCATTATTATTCTTCTTTAAAGAGAAACTTATTGAATTTATTTCCTTCTCAAATAATTGATATTTAACAATCTTGATCTTAGTATTGTGTAATATTTGTTATCATTTACAAGAAACATCTTTATAAATTATCTATGATTATCTAATTTCAGACTGTTAAACTGTATAACCTTGCCTTAATTATAAAATTAGCAAGATTTTTACATATAATATCAGGTTGCATATAAAAAGTTATCACTAATACTATAGTTTACAATGTATGACAAGAATCACTAATTAAATACACTAGAATCAAGAATGGAACAAGCTGTCAATTCAAAGAAGATAGCAATGATGTAAGACAGTAATGACAATTACTAGAAGTATTTACTCTTACTTTATGATTTTTCTATTATATGAACAAGAAGAACCACAAGGAAGTCAAAAGATAAAAGATAAATATGATTAAAGTACAAAAATTTCACTTAAGTTTCTAGCCTCCCTTTTCCTTTAGAACGTGACGTGCATGATATCTAAGGTGGATATTATCTTTCCTCCCTATAGATTTGTAATTTTACCTTCCTAATAGATGTTCTCCTCATTGAATAAGTAGCTGAAACTTTGTTCCAATTTCCAGCTAAGATAAATGTTATTTAAAGAATGAGTAATTTTATGAAATATGTCAAAGGGAGCATAAATAGCATCTTAAAAAAAAAAAAACAGGCTATCAGTTTAGTAACATATTGACAGAAAAAAAACCTGGAAAATAGTTGTTTTTTTATCTAGTGTCTAAGATGACTAAGCTGAGTAAATATAGAAACATTTTTATTGAAAGTAAAAAAAATATTAACAAAGGTATTTTATTGTGAAGTCCAAACGAAAACTTGTTTTTTTTTTTTTCCTGCTATTCTTGGCAACTCAGCTTCTATACTGAAGGATATCTTACCCCTATGTGCTTTGGCAGATTTCCAGGGTCCCCTGGGAGAAAGCAATATCTTCATTTACATATCAAAGCAAACAAAAGATCAAATCCCATTAGACCTCTTAGGGAATGTAAAAGTACACAATCAGGAGTCTCAACAATTTTCCTCCCCAAAACTAGGCTACTTCCTTCTGGATCACACAATCTATAACACACTGTAGTATCTCATAGGGAGATAAGGAAGATAAGCTTAAGAAAGAGTTAAAGATACCATGCAAATGTTTTTTTAATTAGTTTAAATAACTATTTAGATTAATGATATAGAGAAAAGTCAGTCCAAGGATCTGGGCCCATTCTAATGGCTTTACTGTTTTGGAATTCTACAGAATTAAACAGAGAAGTGGCTAATTGGAGTTATGCAATGCATGAAAAAGGATAAATGCCCATAACCCAAAAGTACATAATTTGATTTTTACTGACTATTAAAGAATTATTTTAATGATAATCTCAACTTCCCCATATTTCTAGAATGTAGTTTCCATTTTTTTTAAGGATATATATTTTTAATTTTCTGCTCTTGTTTCTTGCAGAAAGAAATGCTAAGCTAGGGTGGGGTTCAAAAGCCAGTCTGCTCTAGATGTCTTCAGCAAGGTTTTCTTGCTCATATCACACTGAATGCTTCCCACAAATATTTGAAAAATAAGAAAGGCAAAAATATGGGTTAAATAATCATAGTTCTCAACAAACAATACATAAGACACTCATTAGAAGTCTATTTCCCTTTTTTTTGGATATTTCTTTAAAAAGTTTCCACAAATATTCAAATATTTCCTTTCACAATTGAATTGTGTCATCTGTAAACTTTGAACCATTCTAAAACCGAAGTTTTTTTCTTTCACTGCATCTAACAAAAGGTAAAGGTTCTTTTTGTTTTCACTTCATTTTCAATTCAAAACCCCCCTTCTCCAGTGAAATGGCATTCATAATAGTAATCATGATGAATCTCATATTTACAAAGTGATATTACTTTCTTTTAAATTTTTTTTGAGGAAGGCAGAGAAGGGATTAACAGGCACTCCACACAGAAATACGATTGAACTCATTTTTCTCTCATCTTCCCTTGCATCAAGCACACTTTTCCTTATTATCTTCTCTTCCTTTTTTCCATCTCCCTCTTTCTTCTTCCTCTCCCTCCTCTCTCACCTGCAAACATTTAATAATTCCTGGGGATGTTTCAGGCATTATATTAAAGTGCTTTTAATATATTATCTCTTAATATATTCACAACCTTGTGCTTCAGTGATGAGGTAGAGTGTTAAGAATGTAAGGACCCTTTTCTGGTCTTTGTTGGGAGTTTATTTCTTTTATTATTACTACAAACATTTCTTGAGCGTAAATTATGTGTAGGGCCAAGTGTTAGGTATTTAAAATTCCCTGCAACTTTAGGTACATGGATAACACATTTAATGGCACTGTTTTCTGCTTTTTTATACACTCATAAATTGTTGCGACTTAACCTCGTGCAGCCCATAGTATAATGCCAAGGTTTCCAAAGGCGCTTAAACATGTCCTTGAAGTCGTTAAGAACAATGATTGTATATTCTTTTAGTGAATGTTTATTGAACATCTACCATATGCCAAGCACTGTGCTGTATGCTGGTGACATAAATGTAGCAAAATAACATCTCTGATATCAAGAGATCAGTTTTCCTGGAGAAAACAGACAAGGAAACTGATGAAACAAAAGCAATGATAAGTATGATAATCAAGGAAGAGCAGCGTGTTGTGGAGAGACAGAAATAAGTACACATTTTGTATAGAGGATGACTCAGAAAACGATTCACAGAGGAGGTGGGTTTTAATGATGGAGAATTTTTTCAGGTTGATAATAATAATGATTTTTTTTATTGAGCATCTACTAGGTCTCAGGCACTAGGCTGGTACAGTGATATTATTCCATTTCACAAATAAGGTGGCTGAGCTTCAAAAGTTTAAGTAGGTTCTCCATTGTCACACAGCAAGTAAGTAGCAGAATTAGAACTAAAACCCAGTTTTATCCTACTTCATTTACATAATGCTAATATAGTTTGCCATGATTTTACAGGGCTCCTTCTAATGTGGTCTTACGCAATGTTATTTTTTTAACTTATGATCATGTTTGCAAAATTTTTGTTTCTATTATACTTTTATTATGTTTGTTAATTAAAAATAATATTTTGTATACATAAATTATATTCAATAAATATAATGATTCCAACGCTGCTTACCTCACAGGGTTCTTGTGAGGAACAAATGATCTGAAGAGTTTAGAAAGTCCTTAGAAAATTTGACGAACTATAAAAAGTGCAGGTTGTTATTTATGATAGATATTTTCAGCTCTAAAAGTTAGCTAAGTTTTGCTTTCATTACAAGTATGATTTCCTGTGTTTGTTGATTTCATCTTTGTATGTGTGGATGTGTCCATGTTCTGTTTTATTTGCAATGATATTTAATTGATTTATAGTCAGTATTATTACGATTTGGCAATAATCACATGATCATCTATGGATAATATCAATCTAATCAATCATTTGTAAACTGGTTAACACTAGTTACTTTCATTCTCCACTCGTATAATTTTGTAGATGCATGTATTCATGCATCTCTGTGTGTGGCTCTGTAATATATTACACCAGTACTAAAGTCAAATTTAATTAACCTAAGCTTCATTTTAGGTCAACAACATATGCGTTCAATAATTTCATCTTTAACATTCCTTAAATTCTCAATATGGTTATGGCACCAAAAATTTTTTCTAGTTTTTTTTCTAATTATAAATATTTTGAATGCTATTTTCCAAGTGATTAATTTTGAGACATTTTTCTGTAAAATTTACTAAAAACTAAGCATGTCTTTGTGCATTATTTATTTTATACTGAAAGTTATTTCTGTATTATTAATGAGTATATTGTTCTCAGTCTCCCAGCATCTAGAGTCAAATAATTTTAATTACTTTATTTACTTAAAAGCAATAAAAACTTTATGATATCTTTAATAATAGTGATGAAATTATCATTTCTCCCTATATTTTAGTTTTTATATTTATCTCAAAAAGTACATGAGGTCTGTTAGCTCCAGAAATCTGGGAATTAAAAAAAATATATATATACACACACACACACACACATATATATGTGTATATATATATATACATACGTATATATACATATATATATACATACACACACACACACACACACACACACACACACATATATATATATATATATATTAGATAGTTTTACTATGCATTTCTCTTTTCCTTTGCATTTCAATAGTATATTTTAGCATCTCCACATGTTAGGTAATTATAGACATATACTTCATTGACCCTGCCTGATTATTGGCTATATTACACACACGGTGTGAGAATGAAGTGATCTATACTTTCCAATTGATGTATTAATTTTTACTATTTTTCCTAAAATTCTTTCATATATTGGATACAATTATTTGATTTGTGCAAAGAAGCCTTTTCTTTAGTCCAAAACACTACCCTGATTTACTATTTCCCCAAAAATTCTTAGTTTAACTTAGGATGTTTTTCTAATAAAAAAATTAAAATGGGCAAAATGGATTATTAGTTTTTTCTCCATGGATGTTTTCAGTTAGATAAATAGCACGATCTATGAGTAATAAGCTATAGGCTAGAAAGTGAAAGTTTGGAAAACTTTAATAGTCTGTGTGGAGTTAGGAGTATAAGGAGTCTTACTATATGAGGTTCTCCTTCTCCCCTACTCTGAGATCTTAAAATAAAGTGAAAATATAAAATCAGGAGTGCATGCCCCTTTGTGGAATACAAAAATAATAAAAAGATAAAAATAACTCTAATTATTAACTATTCCCCACATTCCCTTTTACCATGTCCTGGCAATTTTCTCTAAATTAACTAACTGCAAACACAATTACAGAAATGTGTTATGATAATTTATATTTTACCTTCATGGTGAATTTTAATATTCCTATTGCAGAAACTTAGCTTATTTAAGCACTATTTGCTATAGAGACTGAATTCACTAAGTTATATCCACATTAGAGCTCCTCCAAAAAAACATGATTTTTAAAATATCTGAAATACCTCATCATATGATAAACTAGCTAGAATAATGAAGCATAGGGTCTATGGATCACTTTTAAAGAAAGTTGCAGAAGATGGCTTGCAATCTTGTAGTATGCACCCTTAGGAAAGTTTGGATAGTTCATTTCCATTTAAATCCACAATCAATTCTAGTTTAAACATATTATGTAGGAGAGAAAGGGGAGTTAATCTTGTTAATTAAAATTGAACACAAAGAGGAAGTGCCAATGATGAACAAGTCTTTGATTTGTACAAACCCACATAGGGTTTTTCTAAATTTCCAGAAAATAAAGAGAAGACAAAAGGTTTGTGAAGGCATTTTTTTTTCTGTATTTCATAACTGCCACATGGTATATTGTCACACATATGCCTCTTAAATTAAATTGAGTTTGTATGTAGAAATCATATTCTAAGCTTTTCAGTATCAAGACTTTTTGGTAACATTCCAAAAAGCATGCATAAGTAAATAGTAAATAGTCTAGTGCAATTAAAAAATGGACTATGTGTCCATATTATTGCTGAGACGAAATTGAAAAATTAACACGAAATATGACCCTTGTTATCAGCTAAAATTCTAGATTGTAAAAAGCTAAAGAATTAAATAATATTTACATCTGACAACATGAGATTCATTCCACATCCATTTAACACAGATTTACTAAGTAAACAGCACAGGCATGATCCTGAACTAGCTGCTGTGGGACACAAAGGAGCATATAATATTAACTCTATCCTTAAGGTACTTCACTATAGATGAAAAGATAAGATAAATATTCATTAATAGCTACCAATAATTTAGGAGTCAGTATAAGCCAACACCACAGAGCACAAAGTTATATTAAAAATAAAAATTGAGGTTTAGGTGGTGGGTGTTATGTGTGTTCAAAGAAGAGAGAATGATGTGGTCTCAAGAATCAAGGAAGGCTTTCTGGAAGAGGTGGGATTGGAACTCGGCCATGAAGTGGTTCTAGATGGTAAGGGGTTGTATAGATAAGACTAAATAGTAAGGAATATTCCAGGTCTGATGAAAAATAAATACTAAAATCTTAAAATCTGCAATTAATGATTGTAGGGTTGCTTTTAGAAAAAAAAAAACATTATTGAAGAGCAGCAATAGACTAGGAGCCCTGGGTTACGTTGGATGATATCCTGGCTTGACAAGGGATTGGTCATATTGTCATAATTTCTGTGTTTCCAGATTACTTTGCTGGACCAATTTTATTATTTCCTGTGCCCAATTCATCATATCAATCAATTATCATGTGACATATTTTACAAATTAACAAAAGCATTACGGCCGAGCATATGTGATATGACACGGAGAACTTTCATTTTATGTTTGTGAACTAGCTAGTCCTATTTAAAAGGATCACCCACAGATGTTTCACAGAAGAAGAGAAAGAGAAGGAAAGAATTCTACCCACTGAGAATATATTTAATTATTCTTATCAAGGCATCTGTGTGAATGATGCAAGCTGTGCAAAAATAGTAATTTTTAAATGTGGCATAATCCATGCAAGTCTATGAAAGAAAAGTATGGGCAGGCCAGTAAATTCAACAAATACATTGAAAGTTATTTGTCACCTCAGCTGTTTCAAGGTATGCTTCTGTGGGTTGTAGGTGGCTTGTGAAATCAATTTTGTACTGCCTTCAAGGTCAGAGGTAAATTTTCTTCTCTTACATTGTAGGATAGAGAGGCACATATCCCCCAAAGTCCTCAAAGCCCACATAATTGATCTAAAAATAGCTTTTTTTAGTTTTTGAATTCTGGCATTTTTATTAAAACATGAAATGGATGAAATAGAAATGTTTCAAATTTTAATTTCCCCAGATTGAAAAAAGCAGATCCATTAGATCATCTTCCTCTGCCTACTTCCTAGCTTTTCCTCTAGCAGAGGAACATAGAATTTACCTCCCAAGGAAAACTAAATCTGGGTCAGCTCTGCAAAAGGGTCAATTACTCTGAAGATGCCTTTACGGTTGCTGGAAAGTGATGAGGAAACAGGTAGAGAAATATCCATTTTGATCTTCAAAATTGTCTTAGCTTTTTGTTTGCTAATTCTCTCTTCAATCTTAGATTATAAGCCTCTAAATTTTTGTTCACTCTTAGTGGTTAAATAACTATTAATAATACAGTAAAATAAAACTTTCTCAATTTAAGTGACCTAAAAAGGGGAAAAATGAACACTTACTTTTGTAGGTTTATTCTAGATATTCTAATTTTAAAGTATTTCATTGAATTCTTAAGACATCCAGGGATTCATACCTGGCACTTATTAACCTTTAATTGTACCAAATCAAAAAAAAAAAAAATAACTCCAGGAGCACAGTATGATGACATTATTCTGATAAGGTGGAAATCACCCAAACACTATACATATATCACTTTTCTAGAAATTGGAAAACACAAAAGTGAGCTGCCTTCCAGAAAACTAAACTTGATCAGAATTTTCCCTGGACACTTTATAGAAGTCATCCCAATCAACATTATGACTTAGAAATGACTGTCATTTCAGTGTAGGTATATGGATAGTGTTTTTAGAAGCCTTTTTATATTTATCTATTTATCTATCTATCTATCTATCTATCTATCTATCTATCTATCTATTTATTTATTTATTTATTTATTTATTTATTTATTTGCTTATTGGCAATGATTATAAATCTGCTTGTTGTTATAAACTTCTCTCAAGTATAAAGAACATTGAGTTCTACTTTCTGTGCTTACTGCTGGGCTAACATTATGGCATCTTTTGTTTGCGGAGTCAGATTAGAACTTTTTAGGTGCCACATAAGGGACTGTATCTGCTGAGTATAGAAATTAGCTATAGTGTATAATTTAAACTATGTAATATTACATTTATTATATTTATTGTATATCATATAATATCATACTGTAATAACGTTACACATATACCTATGTACATTCACCTTCTAATCTAAACCTATAATATCTGCAAGTGTTACAGCAGTTCCCTAAATTTATTTTTCTTAAATTCAGAAATTGGATGAGATTACCTGTAGGTCAAAGTTGCAAGATTTCTGCCTGTTGCACTTTTGTTCTTATTCAAATCAGTCAACACAGAAAGTACAGAGAAGCTGTAGGATATCTGTCTCTTTCCTTAATTCTGGGTTGCTTGTTTATTCCAAGGAGCCATAGAAAATATATAATGTATTATGTATCTCAGAGAGAACTTCCAGAAATATTCCTTCCAGTCTCAGGTATGGGGGAACAGCTTTACTCATCATAACATGTGGACTGCCACAGCAAATTCATACAACATGAACATTATTTCAACTTAGTTCAGTGACTTTCTTTTTACCATTGGGAAAAAAAAAAGTAAAGTGCTATATTCTGACCAATTGCACACATTGTGTGGTTTTCTAAAAAATCAGCAAATAAAAAAAATCAGTCAATACATCGATGATAAAATGATCCTAGCGCACACAAATACATGTCAGTGACCCATGGCTATCAGCTCTTTTTTTTTTTTAGAAGTGCTAATTCTTTTTAATTCATGATTTTATTTAAATATAATAATTAGTTGCTTGCATTTACACTGTTCAATTCAGTGAGGTTTCTTTTTCACTTATAGTTGCCATATAATACTTTACCAGTCTCAATTGTATAGCATAGTGATCAGAGATCTACATGACTCACAAAGGGATCACCCCGCTAAATCTAGTACCCCTCTTCCTCCTTACATATTTATTACAACATTATTAACCATCTTCTCCATGCTACACTCTTCATCTCCATGTCTATTCTGAAGCTATCCATTTGTACCTCTTAATCCCTTTGCCTTATTTTTTTTCTCCCCAACCCCTCTCCCATCTTAGTATCCCTTAAACTATTTCTGTATCTATGAGTTTATTTCTGCTTTTGTTGTTGTTGTTGATTTTGTTCTTTAGATTCCACATGTACGTGAAATCATGCATATTTGTCTTTCTCCATCCAACCCATTTCATTCAGTGCAATACCCTCTAGTCCATGAAGGCAACATCTTTTTCCATCCCCTTCCTTTTAGTCTGTGTGTGTCTTTTAATCTGAAGTGAGTCTCTTGTAGGCAGCATATGTAGGGGTCTTGTTTCTTATCCATTCAGCCACTCTATCTTTTGGTTGGAGCACTTAATTCTTTTCCATTTGAGGTACTTATTGATAGGAATGTAGTTATTATCATTCTTTATCCTGTTTTTGATACATGTTTTTTTTCTTCTTAAAGAAATCTTTCCAACATTTCCTGTAATACTGGCTTAGTGGAGATAAATTCCCTTAGCTTATTTTTGTCTGGGAAGCTCTTCACTGTCCTTTAACACTGAATGATAGTTTTGCTGGATAAAGTTTCTTGGTTGTAGGTCCCGGGTTTTTATCATGTCAAATATTTTGTGCCAAGCCTTTTTTTGTCCCACATAGTTTCTTTTGATAAATGAGCTGCCAGTCTTATGAGTGCTGCCTTGTAGATAACTATCTGCTTTTCTCTTGCTTCTTTCAAGATTTCTCTCTTTTTTTATTTAAACTTTGGCATTTTAATTATAAAGTGTCTTGGTGTGGTCCTCTTTGGGTTCCTGGTTTTGGGGACTCTCCAAGCTTCCTAGAATTTTATATCTATTTCCTTCACCAGATTAAAAGTTTTCCATCATTATTTCTTCAAACGGCTTTTCCAGTTCTTGTTCTCCCTCTTCTCCTTTAGGTACCCCTATTACACAGAAGTTTTCACACTTAATTTTGTCCCAAAGACTCCTTAAATTATTATTATATTCTTGGCTTCTTTTTTCTTGTCATTCTGATTAGGTGTTCCTGGCTTCCCCTTTCTCTATATTTGTGGATTGATCCTCTTCTTCATTCACTCTGTTAATTCCCTCTAATATACTCTTCATCTCACAAAATGTATTCTTCATTTCTGACAGGTCCCCTTTTATAATTTCCATTTCCATTTGTATGTTTTTTTTTTACCTCTTTGTTAAAGTTCTCATTGAGTTCATCAACTCTTGTCCTAAGTTCATTGAGAATCTTTATAACCAGTGTTTTGAACTCTGCATCTGTTAGATTGCTTGATTCCATTATTCCTGGATCTCTCTTCTGTTCTCTCATATGGTTTCTGCTTCTTTGTCTTCCCATTTGGGTTGCCTTTCTATTTCTGTTTTTATGTACTAATCAAAGCTCTTAAGTCTCCTGATCTTATTAGTGTAGATTTGTGTGGTAGGTGTCCAGTGTCACAGTCCTGAGAGGGGTTCAGCAGCAGGCTAAGTTTAGCCCCAGCCTGTGTCCCTCTAGGGACTCCTGCTAAGATTCAGCAATCGATCCATAAATGCTGTGCTTGTAGTTTCCTCAAGAGGCCATGCCAGAAACCGAGATCAGCTGCCACCAGTGTGGGTCTTGGAGCTTGCTTAGCAAGTGCACAGGACTCAACGAGAACACAACTGGATGTGGCTTGAGTAGGGCCATGAGCTGGGGGAGGCGGAGTTTCAGGGAATCTTCTGGGAGGAGCAAATTCCGTTATCCAGTTTTGATAACATCTCAGCTATGGCCACTCTGCATCTGAGCACTGGGAGTGAGGAGGGCTCAACAGAAGAACAGTGGATATCACCGCACCTCTGTCCGGGAAGAGATTCTCACCTCTGGCCCTCACTTCGACACCTCGGTGTTCTCCTTTAAGACCCTGGTGTCCTCCACACAGTCGGACTGGTGCTGGTGCTCAGATCGAGCAGAATCAGTCACAGGAAAAGTCTGCTCGTGACATGGCCTCTTTAAGAGGCGTCTGCAGCTGCTGCAGCCTCCTTCCCACTCTGCTTCTCAGACCTGGCATCCTCTCTTCCTTGCCGTCTCCTATCTTCCGCTATTGTGGTTTTTTTTTTGTTTGTTTTGTTTGTTTTTTTTTTTTTTTTTTCAGATTTCTCCCTAGTTGTTTGGCTTGTTCATCTAGATCCCAGGCTATTTTTCCTTGCTGTTTATTCTTGTTTCTGTCACAAGTTTGATTTGGTCTCCAGAGGGATGAACAGAGCCTCTATCATGTACGCCATTTTTTTTTCTTCCCCGGTATTGGCTTTTTTATAACATATGATCAGATAAAACAGATTAATCTCAAACTTTGCTGATTTTGTATTTGGTTTGTTGGAAATTATTTTTTTGTCATAACATGCAGAGATGAGAATAACTAAAAAAATAAGAATGAAGCTTAATGACAGCAATAAGATAGTACTCTCCGCATTATATAATCCTCTTTGTACCATGTTTGGTACTATTTCCATAATCCTTTTGGATGATGATATTAAAAATATCTTCATTTGCTTTTCCCATGAACTTTAATTGTGCTATTATGAGTCTTACAGTAATTTGGTTGTTATATATGCCAAATACTTTAACATATGTTGCCTCATTTAATACACCAAAAAAATTCTGAGGCGCTATATTGAACATTGTTTATTACATATCTAACAGTGATATATAGCTTTCCCCTTTCTCCTTTCTAATAGAATCTTAATTTTTGTTTCATTATCACTTTTTTCCTTGAGGTTTTGTATTTAAAGGAAGTCAATGCTTTTTCTAATCCAGAGAATGAATGGCAACATCTAAGCAACATTAGTGATGTCATTTTTCTGGCCAGCAATTTGTTCAGTTATAAGCATAGAATGTACTTCTGACCAATGAGACCTGAGAAGAGTCTGTTTGGGAGTATCCTGGAAAAACAGTCCATGATGGTTAAATAAAAAGAATACAGATGAAGGCAAGAAAAAGGACCTCTTGTTCTTGTTTTTCTGGACATATTTGTGTCTGTACCTGACACCTGAGAGTGTTTCACCTATCTTGTTCCCATGAAAGACAACTTAAATGCTTAAAATGGCAGAGTAAAACCTTGGCAAGAACTTTGGGCTTTCCTGGTGTCATCAAACCATTGAAAAAAACTATCTCTAGATTTCTTATATGTCAAATAATACATATCATATTATTTAAGCAGTTTGAGTCAGGTTTTTCTGTACTTTCAAGCAAAGGAATCACAATTAATAAATGTGCCTATTAACTTCATTTTTTCCATAATAAAGAATTAGAGGTTTAGAGAAGCTAAATTGAGTTCCCAATGCCTTAGAATTAAAAATTGGGAGGGCATAGAGTTAGATGAATATCTTTTCTGTCATTTTCAGTGAAACACACATATTCCTGTGGTTTTTTTTTTTTGCAACAATTCCTATATTGTTAAGTGTATTATTCACGTTATTATTCTAATTTTAACATGTAAGTTAATAAAGTCTGTGGGAAATGCTACCCAATTTGTCAGCTAGTATGGTATCTATTATATTCTGATCCTGATTACTAAGATAATTCTTTTATAAGTCTAGATCTTATGAACATCAAAACCTGTACTTTCAATAGAATGTTGGCTATTTCCACCTAACATCATAGAGTCATCTCTTCTTCACAAGTCCAATATTGAAATCATCATTTTGTCCAAAACCTGTTATACATTATGTTACACATATTTATTAATGTACCATAATTTCTCCATAGACTTAAACCAGATATATGGAAATCATTCCTAACATGTCTCTCAGTCTTCATGTCTAATTTATAATGAGATTTTGTTATTTTTCTCCTATAAATAACTTTTGCCCACCGTCTCATTTGTACTACCCTTCGATATTGGCATATATGTCTTGGCACATACTGTATATCAAAAATATAAAAATAAATATTAAAGAATTCGTGGACCTTTCTATTACTCAAGATTCATTGGTCAGACATGGCATAACATGACTGATAACACCAACTCTTCCAAATGGAACTATTCAGACCCCAGGGAAACTCTCCTCCATTTCCTTATCCTGTATTCTTGAACCAAATGATGACTACATGCAAATGCCATAAAGTTTTCTGGATTGTAGCAATGCTGCAGATGGGCACTTTTTTTGGAGTGTGAGGAGGAACTAAGGCAGCAGAGGTAGTACATAAGTGAAAAGGTAACTTATCTCATACTTTCTCTCAAATATTATATAATGTCATATTCTTGCATAACAAAGTAACATATGAAGAAGTATCATTTCTTAGTGGTGCTGAACATGCATTTTCTATTTATCTTCCTTCCAATGTATGGTTCTAGACATACTCATGAATTCCCATGGTATGCACATATATCAGCTGGGAACATTTTGCAATAAACATTCAGTGCAAATTGTTGAATGAATATTATTCATATATTCATGTATATAGGTCTAGACTTTATATGAATCAAGCATGAATAGATCTTTTTTGGCAACTAGATAAATAACAGAATGATAGAAATACAAGTAGCCTTACTTTATAAAATCATTTAATAAGATTTAGTTCAGAAAATAAAAGTATTTCAAATGAATTTTAAAAACTTTTTAACTTATAATGTTGATAGACATTAATTATAATTTATATTTTAATCTTAACTTTATTTACTTTGAATATTTTAGAAACAAATGAAAGCATGAAATACTTAATTTTTTGTATTTTATATTTACTAAAATTTACATTTTTGTTAAAAATATATTCAATTTTGTACCTTTTATATATACGTATATTTTTTAAGTTTTTAGATTATTGACAGGAGGAAACATTCAGATAATAAAAATCAGACAGTGTAAAGGTAGAACATAGAAAAAAAGTAAAGATAAAAAGAAAATAGACAGGTTTTGTGTTTAATTTTTTTTAAGAAAGAATAAAACAATGATAGTGAGTAGATTTCTGTTGAGCATGACCCCCACAAAACACATTAATAAGAAAGGACATTATACATTCTTTATTTAATGTAAAGTTAATTCTTGGTCAAAAAATAATGAAAAAAGAAAATAATAAAAGTGTTTCTGTCAAATTCACACTCAGCAGCAACAAATGCAACTCTGTCCAGACTGTTAGATGATGAAGAAAATTATATTCATGAAATTCAGAAAATTGCAAAGATGAAAAACTCTGAATCTTTACTGTTTATTGAATTCTGATTATAGAAAATGACTGTCACATCCTTATGACAGTGTGAAAATGTTTCCAGCAAAACATAAATCCAATTTTATATAATGCTATATTTTCCCCTATTGAATAAGCCCATCAAAAACATTTACTATGTAACTTTGCACCAAAATTCTTTCCAATGGATAAGTTGTGGGCACATGAATTTTGTATATTACACTCAAAAACAATGTATTTTGTCAACTCTCACTGCAATAGAGTCACAATTAAGAGAACAACAAAATTTAACTGCATAAATGCAATTTTGAACTAAGGTAAACAAGTTTGAATAAACAGCAATAATTAGTGTTCAACAAAGACAAGTAAAGGCAAATAGAGAATGTTGTCATGATGTTTGTAAAACGTTACAACATTTAACAATTGTAATAGTGCCCACTCTTTATAGAAAAAAAAAAAACAATAGTTTTGTTAGATACTATTTTGGAATCCCTTGGTTAAATCTGTAAAATAGATAAAAACAGTAAGTAATCAATATCAAGGATGAAAAATTGAAAATAACATTTTAATGTAATAGATTAAAAAGTGCATAATTTATATTCAATTTAAAAAGTAAATTGCATTCAGTACAACTATATTATAACAGAAAAATCATGTTGAATAAATAATATTTAATATAAAAAGTACAGGTTTTGATTTTGTAAGATACTGAAAAATAATTTTCAATTTTAGACTTGGATTTAAACGGTTGATGGTTAGGCTATGTTAATGATACTAACAAGTTTGATTTAAAAAAAAAAGGTTTATAAGACAAAATTGAGGCTGACAATAGTGTTCATGTGTATGTGTGTTCTATGTACATAGCATATACTGAATATATTGAATTTGATGCTGGGAATCATGGCCTTAACTCTGCTGATAGTAATGACATTTTCCTTTAAAAATTAATAGATTAGATATAATAATTTCTGGGATTTTCCAATAATAGAATTTCTTCATTTAAAACATATCAGTAATTTCTTCATTTAAAACATGTTACAACCATCCTTAAACATATATCAACTTAATGCTCTTAAAAAAATACATTCAGTTACACAAAGTAAAAACACACTATGAGAATTAAGTGAAAAAAGCAAAAGATCCTTAAAGATCAACTCGTGGTGTCTAGTGAAAAGGGAAACTAATTTTGAATTTAGTTTATACACTGATATTTGGTTGGAAACTATTGCATTGTATTAATAACATTAATGAGAGCTTAAAATAAACAGATGTAAGCTTGACTATTTCATATTTCAAATGATGAAATATTTTAAAATAGAGAAGACATTTCCCTGTTTTTGAAAGAAACTGCATAGAAATGTGCAATAAAATTTACATTGTAAAGATATAAATATTTGAAAAAAAATGCACAACCATAAGGAAAAATATTCACATAAAAATATTGCCCAAACTAATTTCTGTACAGACTATTTTAAATAAAGGCCTGTATATAGTTCACTCTAAGCCAAGGTATAGCATGACTGAAAGAAATTCGAATAAGTTGGACATCATAGTGCTATAATCCTTTGTATTATATGCTAGCATTGAAAATTTTGAAAGACGAAATCATGAAACAGTCTATGGGTTTAATATTGCATTTGAAAATAATGAAATCACAATATAAGATATGGATGGTTTATATAATAAATTAAAATATCTTATGTAATAATGCTTTAGCATATATGATACCATTAAAGTGTTTGTCCATGAGTATGAGATATATGATTTGTGTGTTGATTGAAAAAAAAAATGACTACTAGGTTTGTAGTTCCTTTTTATAATGAGTCTAGTCTAAACTTCTAGACTATAGAATTCTGAATAAATTATGGCTTATTAAATCACAAAATTTTTATTAAACAAGAAAGGCTAACTGATATAATGCTTCATTTTTAAATCTAAGTATTCCTTAAGAATTAAGAATGTTATTGGCAATTCTACTTACTACTATTTAGGCTTAGAAAAGTTTCTCCAAATTGAAATTAATGAAAAACTGGCTAAAAATTGCAATGACTCAAAACTCCTGGTCATATTTAACATTGCTGTCAACAGAACGCAAATAATGTAAAAATCATTATTATAAAAACTTAATTGGTGATTTTGGTGAAATGAATGTGTGCATATAAACATTAATTGTTTATCTAATTGCTCATCAAAATATTGCTACCTCATCAAGAGAATATCTTACACCTGCCCACAATGATTAAATTCAGTTATTTTTGATATTTTGTCCCAGTCTCTTGTGAGTTTTAGGGTATAGACTTCTGTCCATCTCCTCTGTCATTGCCTTATTTCAAACATGTAACTATCTCTCGACTTCAATATTTTATATGCTTCTAACAGCTTTCACCCTCACCTCATTCTCTTTTTCTTTCTATGTATATGCTATCCTCAAAAATATTCTTAAGGAAATGTTAAAATTTTATGCCACTCCCCTGTTTAAAATTATTTAGTGGTTCTTTTATGATTCTTTTGGCAGAGAATATAGTAATCTCCATGAATGAGATTTTGCCTACCATATTTCCAACCTCTTTTTCAGCACTCTCTTCATAGTCACCTTTCAGTGCAACCAGGTCCAGCTATGTAACTTGTGGGCCAGTGTAAAACTTTTCCTTAAAAAATTATTAATAATTTCAAAATGGTGATGATATATCATTAAATCAAGTATTGGGTCCTTCATGTGCAACTACATAGGTCACATGCCTATGAAATCAGCCCTGCCTTCAGCCATCCCAAGTGATTTATACTTTCCTGAACATCCCATTCATTTCTCACTTGTCTACATTTGCATATACTGTTCTTTGCTATAATTCACCTCTCCCATTTATTTTAAGAAATTTCATCCAAATCAAAAAGTGTTCCCTACTCTGGGGTTCCATAACACTTGAGACATTGCCCAATTATAATCCTTTCCACATTATTACTACATGTTTACATATGTTTACAATTCTGTCTCCTTCAGCAGTCTCTGTACACCTCTGGGACAGGGATAATATTTTGATTCATCTCTTTCTTCAGCCTCAGGATCTACTACAGAAGAGCTCTGTAAGGCAGAAGATAATTTTATGTGGTTTAATTTGTCCATTATGTGAAATGGAGGTAATTTATGTTTACTATTTGACTTGCAGAAATCAAAGAGCTGATTAAGCTGCAGAGTCCCTTCAATGATGATACCAACATATCACGAATAAGCTATGTACTGAATTACTTATGCTTTCCTCATCTACATATATCAGTGAGGTTTCTTTTAATGACGTTTGCAGACAAAATAAGAAATACTTTTATTGGATTAATGGGGGAAATAATATAATGGCTGATGCCCTGTATTTTGGTTAAATTGACAGGGTGACAATGGTTGAAAGTAGGTGTTAATCATTTTACTCCCTATGTTCACTGTTTTATCACTACTTATTTGCTAAGGGGAGAGATGGTAATTCTCAGTTTTAACATATCTTGTGACTATCGACAATAAATATGTAGTAAGAAAAAACATTTCAAATTTTATATCTTTGAGAAGCAAAATATTCACACAAAAGTAGGTTAAATGCAGAGATTAGTGAGAAGGAAATTCAATAAGTGTTGTAAAGCGCAGATAGGTACTAGATTCTAGAGCATTAAGCCATTGTATAATGTTGCTGACTTTCAGAAAGGCCTTTGGTTTTCAGACCACTTAATTTAAAATGTATGTGTTTTAAAATACAATTAACTTTGGCCCATGCTGAGACAGAAAGATCAAAATGATGAAGTGCTTTTGGTACCTACTTTTATTGGATATTATGTACTAGCACATTTGTGCAAGAATCTCAGATTACTGAGAACATCTGAAAGAAGTATTATTGCTTTTAAGAATGCCCTCACATTTCTAGTCTAAATCCTACTCCATAGTGATTATTAGGAAATGCATTTATCATTATTTGAAAGTGCAATATTATAAAGCTACTTGTGAATGGATTCAAGAGTTATTCCATATGTACACAGTGTTGCAAATGTATAGCCCCTGATATCTTTGCTTTAATTGAGATATATTCCATTCTAATTATTGAGAGTCTGTGTAGGGTTAACTCAGAACATAGCCCCTCCACATACTCAGAATACTGATAGCTGCCCAGCCAGCAGTCAAGGAAGGCAGTACTCAAAGGGCTTTCAGCAGTGCCTACTCCCAAGGACATATTCTCCTGCTCCCATGGACATGATCTGCTTCTGTAACCAAGCAGCACATCTTGCTCCCATCCATATGAGAAGGCTGCTGCTCCCCCAAAAATATAACCCATTCCTCTGCTTATGGGCATAAAATCTCTGCTTGCACTTGGTCAGCAGCAATTTTTCTTCTTGCAGCTCTTGCAGCCACTGCTGAAGCTTCCCTGCCTCATGATTAAGAAACAGCATTTCTCACTCCTCTGGTCCTCCTGGTGGTTTTTCTGGAATATTCAAACCCAGGTGCAAGCTCCATAACTGAGACTCCTGAGTTATAATCTATGATAGTCATTTCTTCTATCTGGAGCCATTTTAGGAAAGTTGCCTATACTACAGTATTTCTGTGCCCTGTATTTAAAGTTGATGTTAGTGATAATATTGTATCTCAACTGATAGCAACATTAAAATTGCATGTATTGAGTTCTGACCTGAAGCCCAGAAATATTAAGTGACTTACCCAATGTCACATAGCTAAAAGGTGATAGAGCCAGGACTTCACCAGATCATTCTGAATCCAAAGCCCACGTTTCTAACCACAACGATTCTACTTTCTGATCATAATAAGCTCCTGATGAGACTTGATGGATGAAAGAAAGTTCTCCCAATCTTAAACAATTTCTATGCAAAGCTATGTTTCTAGAATATACTTTTAATGACTCATGAATTTGAGTTAAATATTACCATCTAAAGGAATTTTTTTTCCTTTGAAGGAATAAACAAAATAATTTGTTTCACCCTAAACAAACAAACAAAAAAACTTAATGGCTACGTCATCAACATTTTAGTATGAAATGGATAATCATATGCCTTTCAGATTCAATTAACATTTATTTGAGAACCCACTGTGTGGTGGGCACTGGGTTAGACATGTACATATCACAGCACTGAGGGGAAAATAAGAAAATAACAATAGTTAGCATTTATTGAGTATATATATTAAACACTAAGCAATTTAGACAATTTTTATATTTTTTTCTAATTTAAAATCTGAACATCCTTATGAATTAAGTACCCCTGATCAATAAATGTTGATACTAAGCATCACAAAGATTAAAATATTTTTGAGGTCACAAAGTAAGATATTGTAGGGAGTACATTTTATTCTAAAAACTCATACCTTATTCCCTTAACTAGGGATCAGCATTGCTGTTTTTTGTTCTGAGCTTCTATCTGTCGATAATGAAGTCATTTAAGGTGGCGTTAATTCAGCAGATTTTTTTTTCCCAGCAAAAGCTGGCTTCACTGATACTAACATATTAAAGCAATAGTAAAAGAGATTTGTAGTATGGTGTCACAGGAGGGGCCAAATGACAGCATAAAGGAAGCTAGAGCAGACAGCAAAGTTAGACCTTACCTATTTAACAAATTTGCCTGGTTCGGTTCCTAATAAAATGAGTCTCCTTGTGGCATACATTCTCCATTGCCATTTTCATTATTTGCTGAGTTCATACATGATCTAACCCACTTCCTAAAATCTTGTTTAGAATCAGACAGGCTATTCACAATGAGGAGAAAGGAGTCACAAATTCATAAACACTTTTTTTTTTCTTTTAGCATACATTAGCCATTCATGAAGCCACCATGTACATTCTTCCAATTTGCTGACCTTCATCTTTATTATGAGATAAGGCAAAACTATACAGGTAAATCTCAGCTTTTTATCTTAATCCTAAAAGAATGTGAGGAGTAAAGAATGAAACATTTATAACTTAACGATGTTTAGAAAAAAGGTTTTTGAGAGATCACTGAGAATGCCAAAATAAAGCAGCATTCTTCACATTCCTGAAATTGAATCCCTTGTCTACTAGTTACATGACATTCAAATTTGTTTGTATTTATCTACTTAATGAATTATTGAAATTTCCTAGGAAATAAAGCTGCATCCACTCTTCTCAAAGCTTATTGTTTTGACAAATATACTGAACATCAGTTAAGTAATTTCAGCTTCTCATGTATTTAATATATTACAGATGGATATCTGTTTAAGTCATAATGGGTCATTTCTGCCAAAAGGCAAGCTCTTCAGAGTCTAGCAGGGGAAATACATGGATGCGCCATGTATCCTTAATTTAAGCCTCCATCTTTTATCTCTGGAAAACAGTTCTGTCAGCAGAATGAACTTCTCTGTGAAGAACTAAATTAGTTCGAGCATGGCAGAAATTCCACTATCCAATGCTTATTGTCTCTCCCAATAATGTTGCAACATACACACCACAAAAGAGAAAGACTGAGTTAATACCACCATTAGCATCTTTCAGCAATACTTCTGATCATTCATTTACAATTAGATATACACACAATTTTTCTTTAACTATATAGTGTAAGAAGTCTTTTCTTTGTCTCTCTTTTATCCACATTCCCGATTCTAACCAAGTTCACTTCGTCTAGTTTATTTTGTAAAGTGGTTCCATGTTTCACAAAATTAGCTAAGTCTATCCTAATAAGTAACTGGATTAATATTGATTCATTATGCATATATTTCTATAATGGCTTTTAAATCCTTTTCTAAAAATTTGAAACAGCTCCAATAATGTGTCTCTGAGATCAGAGTGTGTTTTTTTTTTCATAGTTCATTCATAAATCTGGCTTTTAAAATGTGGTTATTATAAAAATATGAATGGTAACAGGACAAACAAATGGAGACTCATTGACATAGACAATAGACTAGTGGTTACCAGAGGGGGGAAGGGGAATGTAGATGAGTTAAAGGGGTCAAATATGTGGTGACAGAAAGAAATCTAATTATGGGAGGTAAACATACAATGTAAAACAAACAAACAAAAAAATATATATACATATATATGCGTGTGTGTATACACACACACACACACACACACACACACACACACACCTTACTGTTAAAATGTATAGTTTAAACCGACCAGATTTTGTTAACCAATGTCACCATACAAAATCAATTAATTAATTAATTAAAAAAAACAAATGGTAAAAGTAGAATGTAAAATATACCACTGACGAGGTAATATGTCTTTACTATACCAAAAATTCTTAAAAATCAATATAAAAAAGCTAGCAACTCCATAGAAAAATAAGCAGAGCACATATACAGACATATGATATGAAGCCCAAAGTCAACAATAGGAAATATATATAAACTGTAACTATGAGATGACATTTTTTGCCTATAATTGTAACCCTATTTAGAATGTTTGATTATATACTGTGTTGTGAAGGCTGTGGGAAAACAATTCATTCACTCAGACAAATTGTTGGTAACAAATAAATTGATACAACTTCTTTGGAAGAAGACTTGGCGATATCTATTAAAGTAACTAAATGAATGTACTATGAGCCCCAGTAATTCCACTTCTATGACTTTTATTCTTTTCCCATAGATATATGCATGTGTACATATACAGCATGTATGGTTGCGTATTTGTATCTAAATTTATATACTATACAGTTATACGCACATATACATATAATTATGTAAACAAAAGAACAGGATATCCTTAGACAGATACACAAGAGACTAATAAGAGTGGTTGCTTTGAATAAGGACAGTAAGAATGAGGGGTGTGGTATCTGAGGAACTTAGGGATGTGGGTACATTGATGAAAGAAAAACTTGCTTTTCACTCTATTCTCTTTTGCTTTCTTTGATTTTTATCATAAACATTATAGATTAAATTATATATATTTAATTATACATTCACATATGTATTATCAGTCTTAAATATTTTAAAAACTAAAGGTGCCTATTTTTGGTGCCTAGATATATGATCTTCTCAACTAAAAAATCAATACTGTATGGGAATTTAGCAAATTATTAAAAAAGTACCAGCTCCAAATTGAAATGTAGAGCTTAAAAGTAAACAACTCTTACTCTCTAGGACCAGTGTGATGCACAGATGGTGGCTTTGAAGAATAAATAGTATGAACTTAACAGTCAAACAAATTTTGGCCTAAAATTTTACCTCTCCCTTTGCTAAAGATGTAGTCTCAATAATCTTATGAGCTTCAGTTTCCACATATGTAGCACTGTCATGATAATACCTATTGTTCTAATGTTTTCCAAAGGATTAAATGAGACAATATGTGTAAATTGCCTAATATTGGTCTAGTTGTATAGTAAGCACTCAATGAATGTTCATTTGTAATTTTAAAAATTATCGTCATCCGAAATATTACTAACAATGACTTTAGGATATGTAAATTTGTTTTTCTTAGTTCTTTCTCTAATCAGGCATAAGTAACATAAACCACTTATTTAAAGGCTCTGAACCTCAAGTTTCTCACTTATAAAATTAGAATAATTATCCTCACCCCACTTATTCTCAAAAAGTTTTGAAAGACTGATATGAGCTTATATGTTTAGAAGGACTTTGAGTATTACAATACTCAAGGCCATTATTATTATTATCCAAGAAAGATTAGTTTTTGGTCTTTTTATAGATCTCTGTTGATTAAGATTCTACAACCTTCCCCTAGAAATTTGGAAGCTGTCTCTAGACTTTTATTCTGGTTATTACTCACTGGTAGAGAGAATATATATTTTAAAAGCACCTTTCACAATCCTCATCCTGTGGCATACTTCCTTTCATTCTTCACCCCTCTTTCCAGGGCCAGAAATCAGCAGAAGTACTTGACTACATTCTGAAATTCCTTGCATTCCTTGATTGTTCGACTTTATGCGTGAAGTCACTGAAAAAACACACATATTTTATCTATTTGGATGGAACCATTCACCCATTATAACTTTGTTTGTACTACTGTCTGAACTGCTAGCACCTAAAGGAATAGGAAAGAAAATTAAGGATGAGGCCTGCCAGGAGAGACCTGAGTTCCTAATGGTGGATGAGGTGAGGGAGGGCTTTACTGGGCAGCCAGAGGTCACAGTGTAAAATTCCAGCAGAGAAAAGGAGTATTGAAAAATCGGTAGATTACCTTCATGATTTTGCCTAGGGACACACCCAAGGTTCCAGGTATTTGAATGCCACTTGTACATAGATTCAGAATAAAAAGGGCCATCTGAAACCTGAATGTTTGTTTCCTCTACAAATTCATAAATTGAAACTTAATCCCTAATATGACTGTACTTGGAGGTGGGGCCTTCGGGAGGTATTTAGGTCATGACAGCAGAACGTTCATGATGAAAGTGAGTAATGTCCTTATAAAAAAGACCCAGAGAGCTCCATTTCCCATTTCCCCTTCTGCCATGTGAGAGTACAATGAGAAGGCACTATCTACGAACCAAAAGTGGACCTTCACTAGACACTGAATATGCCAGAGCCTTAAGCCTTAATCTGAGATTTACAGGCTCCATAACTGTGAGAGAAAAAAAAAAATATATATATATATATATATATATATATATATATATATATATATGTAAAAATATATATATATATATGTTTTGTTTGTTTAAGCTGCCTGGAATATGGTATGTTTGTTATACCAGCCTGAACTGGAAAAGGACAAGATCCTTCATTTCCTTCCTCCAAAGCCTATATCCCCTCTAGACGATTTTAAGCATGTACAATATCTCTGCTTGATCAGCTTCATTGACAGAGTATCACAAATCTCCCAGAAAATAAATTCTACTTTTTTTCTCCTCATAAAAATAGGAGTGTTTTCTATTAATTTGTAGTAATATAGGTTTTATTGTTATTTCGTATAATAGTTCTTCAGCTATCTAAATATAGAAATTAAAGGTACTTGCATTTCTCAGTATTTTTAGTTCCAAGTTCTATCATTTTTTCTTATTCTGACATGATTTCACATCCCTACACTATTCCAGATATTTTCTTATGGATGGACTCTTGTCAATATCTTGTGTAGTGTCCATAACTAAACATAGTTTTCCAGGTATAGGTGGAAAATTTTAAGAGTACCTTAGCATCTTAGAAGCCAAGACATACCTTTCTGCTTTCTCACATTGTGGTTACTGTTAATAAACACCCTTGAGTTTTTTCCCACATGTATTATGGTTAAGCTATGCTTCATGTCTTTTATTCAGGCGGTTAATTTTATGTGCACATGTGCTCATACGCGTGCGTGCGTGCGTGTGTGTGTGTGTGTGTGTGTGTGTGTACATATACATAGTTTTGTTTTGGCTGGCTGTGGATTATGGATCTTTTTATAATTTTTATATCTATTTTCTAAATTGTTTATGAAAAAGTACATAATAAAAACAATGAAAGTTATTATAACCAAACAGATATATTATCTTTTGAGGGAGGCAAGAGTATTTCCATTAATATACTCAATATAGCCCTGATAGGTCTCCAGACCCTAGCTCATCTTTTCTTCCAACAAGGAACTGAGCCAGCCATCAGATGACAGTTATTTTTATCTTTTCCAGAAAGATTACAGAAAAAGAGCACACTACTTAGTGAATAAACTGTAGTGGCTAATATATTAAGCTCTAGAACCAGATAGCTTGCCTCTACAAGTCACTAGCTTTGTAATCCAGATTGAGTTATTTAATGCATCTCTGCGTCTACATTTTTCATCTGTTAAATGAAAAAATATTTATATAACCTGCCTCATAAAGTTATTGTCAAGACTAAATGACCTAATACAAAGTTCTTAAACTAGTGCCTATAACATATAAGTGCTCAACAAATTATTATTATTATTATTATTATTATTATTATTATTATATATCATCATCATCATCATCATCATCATCATCATCATACCACAGGAACTTGAACTGGTGTATAGTGAAAGATTCAACTTTTGAATTTACTAGGATCTAACATATTTTACATGTTTTATAAGAATATACACACTGGCCATAGAGAAGGACTCCAAATATGTGCACTTCTTATCTTTTAATATAACTATATTTTCCCCTTCCTTCCTTCCTTCCTTCCTTCCTTTCTTCCTTCCTTCCTTCCTTCCTTCCTATCCTTCTCTATCTATCTTTCTCAGTTTCTTGATTTATTTTTGTCTAATTTGTTTTGTTTAAAACACATAATTCTTAACTTGAGATCAATACAACATACTTTTTTGATTTGACTGTACTCAGAAGTTTAGGTACTTCTAACTTTCTCAACTGTATACACACCAGTTATGAACTTAAAAATTTCATGCAAATTGAATAAGTTTTGATATATTTTTTCTACATATGCATATTGAGACATCAATGAAAGAGTTGATGGTATTTCTTTTCTTGTGGTTTCTAACTTTAAATTGAAGCAGCAGTTCAAAAAGAAAAGTGATCAAAACATTTTGCAGTTTAAGGAAAAATACTCTTAATCTCGTTTCCACTAATTATGATCTATATTCTTTAAAAGCGTCTTTTAAGCTCATTTAAGACTGGCTGGCATAAGCCCAGTTTTTTTTGTAACCACCACTTAAGATCAAATCATCCCATTCATGCTCAATCAAAAAGAGGATTGGTGGTTAGCATAATTAGGACTTCCTACTCCTTTGGGGTGGTCTGGCCAGAAATGAAGTAACTCAAATAGTTTACTCAATTTAGTACAAAAGAGTTGAAGTTCTTTCACTCTAGTCCTTCTATTGCACCTAGTCCAAATATCAACATGGATTTAGAACTCCCACAATGGTTTCTAACATTTGACCTATTTCATTTTCATTTTCTGTGTTCTAAATGAGTACTGTGAACATGTGAAAGAGCATTAGACTGACAATTAGATTTGTTTCCCAGCCTCAAGGGGCTTTTAGAGCTGAAATATACTTGAAAGCTTAGTTTAGTTTAGTTTAGTTTAGTGTAGTCTAGTTTAATTTAGTTTAGTTTAGTTTAGTTTAGTTTAGTTTAGTTTAGTTTAGTTTAGTTTAGTTTAGTTTAGTTTTCCCTAACATAACTGTGCTGGCTTAAGAAGATAACTTTACTTCTTTGAGCTTCAATTCCCTCTACTGAATTACCAGCATGCTTACACAAATAGATGATAAAGTTTAAGAGAGATGAATTCTGCATCATACTTAGTTATAGAATTATAACCTCTAGTATGACACCTTATACTCAGCAGGCCAAACTAAAATATTTGATTTAGATATACTTCTACTACTTTCCTCAAAAGATTGTTATAAAGATAAATTGAGGCACTAGATATAAAAGTGCTTTGAATAATAAGAATTATATATTTGATATTTTAACCCACAATTAAGAATAACTAATACTAATTTAGCTTTTGAAGTACTTTTCACATAAATTTTATTTGTTGATCCTGACAATAATCCCATGAAGTGGATGTTCTTAGTTTATAGATAATTAAACTGGGTTTAGTGGATCACTCAATTAGTCAGGAATTCAACAGAGAGCCTAATGCAGGATTTCTGAAATTTCCTCATATTTATTTTTCATTAACTATTTTGTTGAATCTTATACTCAAATAAACACATAAAACATGAAATTCTTGGCCCAAAAGATGAAGCTTCACCTAGTTTCAAAGGTAATGTGTAGTTTCACTGTCTCCCCTTTCTTTACCCACACATGATTTGTGAAAGTCATTGTTAAAGCATTATTAAAGTTAGAACTCCTCCTTTATCAGGGCCAGAATTGAAAGCTGACAGGTTAATCAAAACTGATCAAGGGTAAACTCTCAACAATAAAGGAAAAACTATCACACAAACAAACATTTCTTGCTTCTTGCTCTAACATGTAAACAACAGGACTCTAATTGTAAGTTTCTCAAAACTTACAGAAAAGAGATGTTCATATCAAGTTTTTAAATTGATTATACTGGTGCCTCGTGTCTAAATTTAAAAGGAAAATATACCAAATTTAAAATAAACTAAACTTTATAATTTTATTATTACTTTTTTAAAGGTCAGGACTTATTTCTAATGGCCTCTGAAGTAGTGTCTTTTAATTTCATAATGTGCACTACCTTCTTTTACCTACCATTTTGGGACAAGTGATACAAATGTATTTTTTTCAACTCATGTACTTGATTGTGAGTAATTCTAAAAGACTATTGTTTATGTATAGTGCCAGGCAGGTACTGGACTAACCAGGGGAGTCACTTCATAAATTGTATAAATGTCTAATTACTATGCTGTACACCTGAAACTAATATATAAAAAAGACTATTGTTTGATTCAATACTACTTTATTTCTCTTGAACCTGGTAGGCATATAATGCAACTCAGAGGAAAAATGTTTCTTTTCTCCAGCAAAGTTAGTCTTTATGATGAGCATTAAAAAATAGCTTTAAAGGCATCCACAATTATGACCTTGACTAGGAAAATGTAAGTTAATAAGGCTTCAACAAATTATGGACTTTTTGGTCAATTTGCCTAGTGAACTGTTAATTGTAAAACTGAAAGACATTATGTTCAGCTTTCTCTATCACATCTTTTGTGTTTTAACAGTGACACTTCATTGAGTGCAATTAGCAAAGCCTAGGAGATTTATTAACACACTTCTTCATGCCCAATGATCCATTCCACTTAAGACATAACATTGTAAAATGCACATTATCTCCTTTTGGCACTTACAATAATGCTTCATGAACTAGGAAGGCATATGTTAAAGCAGATAAAATAGCATTATTAGCTGACAAATCTTACAATTTATTAGACAGTTAATTTGTCAGCTTAAAAGACACTTAAAACAGCTGTGCATTTAATGTCTTTTTAATGTATCCAGTAAAACTTGCATAATTGCCTGTAGTGCAATTCATTTTTAGCTATGTTGCAAAATGTCTGCATTTACTGTTTACATCTTCTTTAATTTTTCCTGAAAGGCTCATCATGTCTCTGCCTGAGCCCTAACGGCCAGGGCCAATAATCAGACAAAAAGCTTTCTAAAAAATGATTCCCCATAAACGAACTGTTAAAAAGTGCATGCTGGTTGGGACCCAAGGAGTATTAGCATTTATCTCCACCCAAGGGGGAAGGATGAGATTACAAATAAATAAATAAAATAAAATAAAAACAGAAACAAAACCAGGGTGGCTTAAATCAGTAAGGCTGTTTCAAGCCTTCACATAAACAATCAGACAACAGCCTTTCTAAGTATTTGAATTTGGAGCCCATTCAGAACTAGTGTCTGGAGTGGGAACTAACAAGGCTTTCCATACTACATTAGAAGGGTTGTTTCATTTTATAATTAAGGTAACAGCTCCCTGCTGATCAATTGGTTTATACCTAAGTACTGTGTACCAGTGGAACAAGAGCATAGGAGAAAAGTATAAAAGATAAGACACATTTTATTGCTCTGACTTGTCATTTGGTTTAGTTTGTTTATGGTCCTTTGATTTAATGAAACTTTTGTTCAAGTTTTCTATTTTTACAGAATCTTTCACAGTAATGATGTCTGGGGGAAATGTGGCTAGTTATTATTAAAGCAAAAAGTCAAACAGTGCAAGTTACCCCCAATGAAATGACAGTTTAAGATTTGATCTCTGGACTTATAGGAGAGTGTGCAATACCTTCTAAGAGAGAAATAACTTCTCTTATTCAAAGAGAAAATTTAAAGTTTCACTCCTCCCCAATCAGATGTGAGCTTTCCCACAGATGAAAGGACATAGCGGCATGTGCCTCAGTTTTAAAATTATGGGTGGAGTCCAATTTCAACTTTTCTTTTCTAGTGACTCAAATATTTCTTGTGATTTATGAGCTTAATCTAAATCTTTTAAGTTTCTTTCAGAGCTTGATATTGCAACAGAAAGGTGTGTCAACATGCATGCATGCACACACACCATTGCAATAACTTGCATAATTATAAACTTGTAGGGATGAGAAAAATGTACTCCTCGCAGGAATTAACCAGGATCTCCTATAGCAGGTTTAATAAGATCCAATCCCTATTTATTCAATATCAAGGGAAAAATAAATGAAGCAGGTAGTCAGAAAAAAAAGAAATTTCATGTGTTGTGCCTTTCATTTTTAATTTATTTTCCATTGATGTGTGTTTTTCCCTAGGAACATGCAAGTGCATGCTGCTGTAGAGACATGTTTACATGTTTATATTCTCAAAGCTTGGTTAAAGAGGACAAAGGTAGCACTAGTTAAGAGGAGATGTGATTACACTGGGATCCATGAGACATATTGTGGACAAGATAGACTTTCAGGTCTGAAATAAATTGCTCTGGTAATTTTTTTTTTTTTTACCTAATTGTAAAGCAAGTATAGACGAGGCTCAAAAATCTTGTCATATCCATACTAACTTTATTATTTAGCCAGAATAATCAAAATTGTTGTTTTACTTAATTTACACTTGCTTATTTTTCAAACTGGACTAAATATTAGAAAAAAAAATGAGACCTTTCATAGGTATAAACTTAAGCCTTTGCATCTTATTTATATCATTACAATAGTCCTGAAGGACAAATATCATTATCACCAATGTATAAAAAGAGGAAACTCAGAATCAACGTAACTTGCCAAAGATCTCTTATCCTATAAATGTCTAAGCTGTGGTGAAAAATCACAAGTGACTCCTAATCCAATTTATTTTTCTACATCATTGTTGCCCTTAGATTGGCCCCTTTACCACATTAAAAAAATACTACCTAGACTGAAGTTCAGGCTCAAGGTAGAACAAAACGAAACAAAACAAAACAAAACAAAACAAAACAAAACAAAAGTATAACTTCATTACCTCTACAAAAGATCTCTAGTCTCATTACGTAAGAAAAATGGATTATATGTTTGGCTCTATCTCTTCTAAAACACATACTTATTTGGTCCCTTTGAGTAAAATAAAATAATTTATTTCCGAAGCTGTTTATTAAGAACATGTTTAAATATTTCACCAACTTTTAGCCAAGAAACACAAATCTATATCATCCTTGTGATAGAATCATTTATTTCTCTAGTGAATTCTTTCTTAACATTAACAGGACTTGAACAAAACACCTTACTCACAGGAAAATGTCCTCTTCATTTGTAATTTCTAACAATATATTTTAATGATCTATTTGTTAACAGATTCAAGTTTTCAAAAGCCATAAATTACTGTGTCCCAAGTACTGTCATTCTGTCTCCTAAATTCCAGGTGTGTGCATGTACTAGTCTTTTATTGGATGTATCTTAATAACAGCATGGGCATGCATTTGTGTCTGTGTGTATGCATGCACACATGTTCACATGTTCATGCAAGTGTATACTCAAAATCAAGAAATAAAGAATAACACATTGAGGTGGACAACAATATGTATGTCCCTTAACTACATGCACTAAAAAGAGGCATTTATGTTTTATTTTTAACAGCCAAAGTGTCCTTTTATAGATTATTGGATAAAAAAGATGTGATGTATATATACAATGCAGTACTACTCAGCCATAAGAAATGATAAAATACTATCATTTGCAACAACACAGATAGATATTCTCAAGATATTCAGATGGAATATTTCAGATATTCCATCTGAAATATGTCAGATGGAAAAAGTAAAGAATCATATGATTTTACTCATATGTGGGATATAAAACTGAAAGCAGCAAACAAACAAGACAAACAAACACATAGAAACTCATAGACACAGATAATAGTATGGTGGTTACCGGAGGAAAAGCGGGTAGGTAAAAAAAAAGTAAAGAGGGCCAAATATATGTATATTGCAATATACAGATGATGTATTATAGAATTGCATATTTGAAACCTATGTAATTTTATTAACCAATGACACCCTAATGCATTTCGTAAAAAATAATTATAAACATTTAATAGTATATCCTTCACACCGACAATGGTTTACTAATGATAATTGCTTTATCATCTGATTAGACCAGCATTGTGGACAATTTTACTGCCATAGTAAAAATTGTAAGGCTGTCATCATTTTATCCATTGTGGTCTAATTACACTTTGTTTTAGATATTTTATTTTGGGTAAATTAATTTGCCATTGGTAACTCTAATAAGTATTTTTTTTTAATGAAAAGAATAAACTTTTAAAGAAATGTATTACCCCATGTAACATTGGCACTATAAACCTTTTTAAACCTAAGTAAATATAAACCTATTTATTTAGTTTAAAAGTTATTACATTTCATAGCATTTTTATTATATACCAAAAATGTCTATGTCTTTGACATGGAAAGCAAGTAAAATAATGAGTTAATATCATATCAAATCAAAGTAATACATCATTGCTTCTTTTTATTTTGAGAAAAAATAATTCATTTTTCTTCCAAAGGAAAGACAAGCCCCCAAAATACTTTGAGTTCCTTTAGGTGCTATGTATCCATGGGAAAATCATATACCAACGCTGTTTTCATGTTGCATGAATTTAGAATGAGAACATCTGCTAAGGGTTATAGTTCTTGGGAATTAATTTTTCTCATAATAGAGAAATCATCAGTGAGCATCTAAAAATACAGGGCTGACTTGTAAAGGGATCTGGATTCCAGCTCCAGTTTGGTCTCAAAATAGAAGAGCTACCTTAGGGAAAAGTGACTTGACTTCTCTATGATTTTTTTTAGCTATCAAAAATGTGAAGAACAAAGGGAAAAAAATTGAAAATTTTAAAACTAACATATATAAAGACATTTTTATGAATAATTTAAATTACCTAATACTTGAATTCATTTTAAGTTTAACTCTAAAACTATTTTAACACCTATAATTGTTTCGACTCATCATACCCACATTATTGTGGTCTCTTTTTATTAATGAGGCAATCTGTGGTTATTTATGTTAAAATTACATAGATTTAAAATATTTTTCTGTCCAAATTTTACAATGACTTTAGATTCTAAACTCATATATATTATAGATGCATTCTGAGCATGATGTTTGTTATTTCATAGTTTGTCTTTATATTCTAATGTGTCTTTAGAAAAAATATGAAATAAAACAAATAATATGACTGTCAGTTTCTTTCAAAACTAAACATTCTTACCATAAAATTCAGCAATTACAATTCTTGGTTTTTACCTAAATGAATTAAAAACTAATGCCTATACAAAAATCTGCACATGGATGTTTATAGCAGCTTTATTTATAATTGCTAAAACTTGGAAACAACGTTCAGTTGATAAATAGAAAAATAAACATTGGTACATCTAAACAATGGAATATGATTCAGTGGTAAAATGAAATGATCTATCAAGCCAAGAAAAGACATGGAGCTACTTTAAATACATGCTACTAAGTGAAAGAAGCCAATCTTAAAGTTTATATACTATATAATTTCAACTATATAACATTCTGGAAAAGTCAAAATTATGGAGATTGTAAAAAGATAAGTGCTTGTCAGTGGTTAGGGAGAGGGAGAGATGAAATAGAAAAAAAAAAGAGGATTTTTAGGGCAGTGAAATTGTTCTGTATGATACTCTAATAATGGTGGATACCTGACATTATGCACTTGTTGAAACCTTTAGAATATTCAACACCAAGAATAAATCCTATGGAAACTTTGAACTTTGGGTGATAATTATATGTCCATGTAGGTTGATTAATTGTAACAAATGCACCATTCTAATGCAGGGTGTTGATAGTGGGGGAAGCTATGTGGGAGGCAGGGTGGAGAGGAATATGTGGAAACTCTATTCTTTCCATTCATATTTGCTGTAAAATAAAATTATTCAGAAAAGTAAATTCTATTTAAAACAAAACAAAACAAAAAAAATAATTTTAAAAATTTGATTTGGTCAATGACATCCTAAAACAAATCAAACATGGGTTATTTATTCTGGCATTAATTTTTTCAGTCCAATGGCTATTTCCAGCAGTAGTAACCAGCATTGTGTTTGGAGAGGATAGTATATGATTTTGTCAAGAAGTTAAAAAGTCTCCTCTATCTAAACTAAGTTCTTGTCTTCTGAGCAATGTAGAGCACTAGGAAATATAATCCAATGAATTGTCCTTTCAGTGGGCTGAATCGTGCCCACCCCCCCACCCCCCGCCAATTCACACATTGAAACCCTCATCCGCAATACCTCAGAATGTGACTGTATTTGGAGATAGGGCCTTTAAAGATGTGATTAAATTAAAATGAGGCTAAAGTGGGACCAAATCCAATCTCACTGTTATCTTTACAAGTAGGGGTGATTAGATGCAAAGGGAGACAACATGGACACACACATATAGAGGAAAGACCATGTGAAGGAAGACACAGTGAGAAGGTGGCTACCTGAAAGTCAAGGAGAGAGGCTTCAGAAGAAACCACTCTGTTGACACCTTGATCTGGGACTTCTAGTCTCCAGATCTATGAGGAAATGCATTTCTGTTTAAGCCACCTACTCTGAGGTATTAGTTTGTTTGTGGGAGCCCTAACAAACTAATACAGTGATACTGGAGTTATCAGGTAAGTATGAGTGCATGAAGGAAAGGATTGAGAAAAACAGAGGTAAATTATTCTTACATAAGAGAGATAGACAATACTGAATTTGGGAGAGTTACATCTCTTTTTAGCAAAAGACATCCCACATAAACATGGCAACATTGCTACCAGAGTGTGATTTCAAATTGTGTTTTAGCAAGATTGAATTATTTGGCTACCTCAAATACTTGAGGAAGGCCTCTCCAGCACTGAACAAACACTGTCATGCTGACTTTGTTTTCAGAACTCAGGCAGTTAGCAGAGCCTGCCAGAGAGCAGCACTCACTAAATTCTCTCTTAAAGCTCCTTATGCACTGTCTCCTGTTTATTTCATGGTATGACTTTTAGATTCTTTGACATTCTCTAAACTAGTTAATATAGGCAGACATCTTCAATGAAAAGAAAACAAAAACAACGATTATTGAGCGATGGACTAACCGATTTACATGAATGATCTCATTTATTCTAAGAAAACCCAATGAACTAAATATTATCATGATCTTCATTTATAGCTGAAAACACTGAGGCTTAGAGAAGTTAAGTGATTTTACTAAAATTATGTTACTGTTATATGTCAAAGCCAGGATATGAATCAAAGTCAATTAGACACTAAAGACTGTTCTTTAACACTATGCTACACTGCGACACATTTTCCCTTTCTGTGTTTGCCAGATTTAGCAAATAAAAATACAGAATGCCCTGCATCTTATCTGGCAAACTTAACTTGACTAGTAAGTTTAATATTAGAATACATTGTATTTAGGTCCCAAAGAAAAATTATAAATGAATGAATGAATGAATGAATTTTAAAAATCAGGTTCTATTTGAGTTTGGAAAAATAAAAAAAATAATGAAATAAAAAATAAAATCAGATTGTATTTGAGTTTGAAAATTGAGAATTAGAAAATCATCCATAATCATCAATGAATAGTGAAGGACTAAGGAAGCTTATGCAAAGTAGTTGGAGAATAGGCAATTCTTCAAAAGTTTGCTCCATCATTCTAATTTTCCACATTCTCATCAGAGTCAATTTCAGCCAGAAGAGTCACATCTCTTCCTTTTTCCCCAGATTGTTGAGTAAAATCTTGATTATATAAAGTAATTACATGATAAGCAATGTTTCATTTTGTACTAAGTGACTAGTGTAGCACATAGTAGCTGTGTGATTATGTTTTCTCTTTCCAACTGCCTAGGGAAGTACATTAGAGTGCAATCTTTATTTTCATCACATGTAACAGGCATATATTGAATGTCAACAATGTACTAAGTATTAATTAGAATCAATAATATATCAAGATAATTTCAGGGCCCAGTAGGGCTTAATGAATATGGCCAAGGGTCATAGTATGATTTGTATACTCAACCATCTCAGGGGAACCAAGAGGTCATGGCAAGCCCCAGGTCCTTAAACTTCTGATAAGAAAAACATGGGGATATTTGAGAGGTATAAAGGTGGATTTCTTATCTTGATGAATAATCTTTTTTTTTCAGAGTAGCCTGTGTAACTATATGTCAAGAAAGCAAGGTAAAGACAGATTGCCTTTATTGAACTGGCTAGAGAGACAGGTGCTCCCACTATAGGGTCAGGTAGTTAAGGAGGTAAATTCAGTATGAATAAAGACCCATTACTTCCATGGTTATAAAGTGCTTAGTGTGCATCTCTATAAAAGTGAGAACAAACATGAGACACAGGAGTATTTAGTTACCGTAGAAAGCTTTCATACCCAATAACAGGCTGGTCCTCAGCTAGGTTCATTAAGAAAACCTACAATTGGCTGTGCATACCCTGTTATATTTTAGGTAGAGAACCATTTTTTTTTACCATAAGTAACACTATTCACTACATCACATATTCAGTAAATATTTGGGTAAGAGTAATAGGGGATAGAGTAAATAAAAGTGGAATACAGTAGGTCCTCGAATAATGTCATTTCATTCAATGCCATTTTGTTATATCATTAATAAGAAAAAAAATAGTAATTCCCATCCAGAGCCACAGTCTGTATGGAGTTTGCATGTTCTCCCCATGTGAGTTTTCTCCTGGTACTCTGAATTCCTTTCCTAACCCAAAAAGGTGCACATTAGGTAAATTAGTGTGTCTAAATTGTGCCAGTATGAATGAGTGTGGATGTGTGTGTGAGTGCTCCCTGCAATGGAATGAAGTCCTGTTTATGGTCGGTTTCCTTTGTGCCCTGAGCTTCCTATACAGTCTTGAGCTCCCCATGACCTTGAACTGAAATAAGCAGGTGAAAGAATAATTATCTTACACATCTTCATTAATCTTTCTTAACTGTATGTATAGATTAAATTATCTATAACTGTATGTATAGATTAAATATTATAAATGTTTTGGGTCTTTATTTAGAAATTTGGTTAATGCTTTTGTGACCAGAAATATGCTTTAGGAACTTAACTCTTATGTATATCAATTAGCCTGTGGTAAAATTGGTTATGTTTTATGTTTTTTCACTTAAAGTCTTAGTTTCTAAGAACCTGTCAACAATGTTAAGTTAGGACTTATTGTACTCTAAAAAATGGAGAATGTAGATTTGGGCTACAGTCTTAATACCCTATGCAAAATTGCAATTTAGATTAGTAATTTTTATACCATTGCTGAAACATACTATATTTTGCCATCTAGGTTCCTAAAATACTCAGACTTTAAGGGTGTCCCGGTCAGAGCTCTGTCCCTCTCATCAATGTTCCAGAATGACCCTTCAGTTCTTCAACCTTGTCCTTAGTCCTTTAAAATTTTCATTCTTTTGATGCCTTTGATTCCTAATTTTTAGGAAGAAAGCATTTGACTTAAAAGTACAAGCAACTGATAATATTTTATAGTATAAGATTATCTTTCCAAGGGTATTTGAATTTTTAGAGAATATTTATTTTTAGCACCAAAAAGTGAATCCTCAATGGAAGAATTTAAATAAGAACACACTGTAATCCAGGACAGAGGTTTTTCATAGTACTCTTCAAATCACAAAATGCATCAGTGTATGAAGATCTATAAGCAAGGCCATTTCTGTCGATCACAGTTAAATTTGTTAAGTCCTTTTGAAATAAGCAGCTAATACGGTGTTTTAAGCAAACTGTGAATGTATATATCATGGGCATAAATTCCATGACTTACGTTTATCTGCCCACTGAGGATTCAGATAATATCTATATCACTGGTTCCCAAATGCCAGTTCCCATCTAGATGCCTAAAGGTCTTCATCAATGTGAAATGAGAAAAATATGAACAATGAAGTGTGTAATATCTTTACCTGAGATTTTGTTCATGTTACTTATGCTGATGTTAAAGTAACATTTCTTATATCAAGTGACAGTGTAAATAGATAGCATTAAATACACAATTATTTGGCAGAATGGAAAGGGAGCAGCCTTGCAGCCTTGTGTTGATCAAATTATCTTTTCTTGAAGCTGAACTAGCCTATGAAATCTCTAACGTTAGGAATTACTCTTCTACCCAACATGAAGGCAATTCATCAATTCTGAAAATACTATAAGTGGTAGTAAGGAGTGGGAATGGGGTGTGGAGTGGTAAACAGTGAGTAGAAGAACTGAGGAAGGAGAAATTAGTTAGACTGCCAAAAAGAGCAATTGACTGAACTTTGCCTCAGAAATAACCTTGGCTGAAAGACCCCTAAAGTGTCAGTCTTTGGAGTTTAACACTAAAAATGGGTGCATTCTAATGGCTTGCACGTGCTGAAACATTTTCTCCCTGAAAAAAAAAATGTATATCTATCAAAACATAGGGTTTAGGAGGAAAAAAAAAGAAACTGTGAGAAGAGGGAAAAGCAGGGATACCCTTTATCTCTGAAGAGAGTTGAAAAGAATGTCCATTTGGCTTTGACTAAATTGAAATACCTTTTTCTTGGCTTGGAATTCATAACCAGTCATTTGTGTTGGAACTTTACTAACCTAGTAAATAGCTTTTGTCATTGACCCATGTGGCTTCTGCTGAATTAGGAGTTAGGGAGTGTGATGATTTACAAATCTGAGGCTAATAACTTCAGTCTAATTCACTCCTTTTAGAAAATTCACCTTTGGGCAGTTTTCCAGCAGGTGTTGCATAGAAAAGAGTGGTGGACGGAAAGAGGCTGAAGCTGTATCCCATAGGGATAGTCCAAGCCAGATGTCTGTTTTGACTGTGTTGCTAGGTCCACCCTTACAAATGTTTATTTTTGGCAATCATTCTGGGCATTTGACTTCTTATAGATTGGTGCCAAACACCTGCCTGCTGCCAATACAGACAGCTAGACACAGAGGCAGAAAAGCCATCCATCTATGCAAATGTGTTTTCAGGGAGAGCAGAAAGTATCTAAATGACAGAGAAAAAAAATACACATATATGTGTGCACATATATTTTGTTTCTTTACTGTCACTCTAAGTTCCTTTGCCAGAGTCCTTTCATTTCACAGTAAAATATTAGCCTTTAACTGCAAATCCTTTATAGGAGAGAGAATACATGTATAGTTTTACATGTATGGGAAAAGTTTTAGTTCAAAGGAAGAAAAGATAAAGAAAGTGATAATAGAATTATAGTAGGCACCCTTTAGTTATTTTGGCAAGGTCAACTCAATGAACAAAATGTGATTTAGTAGTATCTGGAGATATAAAGTTTCTCACCAATAAACATGAATTATTATGGGCTATAAAAATAAGATATATTCAATCTATCATTAGCATTCTTATCATCTAAAATGATAATGTTATTTATTTGTTTATCTTCTTACCAACTGGTACAAAAAGAATTTGTCAGGAATAAAAATTATAAATCAACTTCATGTATGTATCACACAATTTTCAAAGTTCTTTAATATTTATCCTCTCAATTAAAATCATTCGCAATGTCATAGTGCCAAAAAATTAATGGAATTTTATTGAAAAATAATAAAACAAAAATTAAATCCTTTGTCCAATAATGCTTCTAAACCAAGCAGCTAATAGTGTCCTTTCTTTTGAAATACCTGCATACTTTCTGAACTCTTTGTGGTTTTAACTTGCAATCATAGATGATGAACCTATTAAACTTGCTTGCAGCTTATGTCAGTTTATCCCCAAGCATCAAACGCCAGATGTTTTTGGTGAGAAGAAAATTAAGGCCTAAATAATGAATCAATTGAGGAGCAGTGGCCATAATCCATCTGCTATTAAACCAAGGCCTTGGAGTCAGGCTGGCTTCTAGCTACACAGAATATTAATTAGTTGAAGAGTTAAACCGAGGACTCAAGTCATTGTTGTTAAGATGCCTCCAGGGGCCCTCAAGCCACTTCTTCTATAGTCGTGGGCTTTGCACAAGGATTGAATGGGTAACAGAAAACAGGAGACTACGAAAGAGCCTATAGGAACATAGGAATGGGTTTATTTGGATTGACTGCCCCTTGTGTACCCAAGAAAAGAATGACTAAATATGGACAGTGGAAACCCATGTCAACTCCCTCTATTAGATGAAATAATTTCCTTAAATACGTAATCTATTTTGATGACAATTAAATCATTTATTTATTGAGTTTCACCCCATTGGTTATTTTTTGCCTATTCCTTTAGCATTTCCTCTCAATATACACACTAATCATTTACTGTGATTTGATGTTAACAATTATTTTGTATCAAAAAAATTCTATTATAGAAATTTGCTGAGGGTTTGAAAGGTTTCAGCTTATGTGTTCTTACTTTTTATTTCCATTTATTCTGGATATTTATAAAGTATATAAGAAAGGCAATGAAAACCTAATCAGGCACCTTTTCAAATGGTGATATGTGACTGGATTCTTTCCTTTTGAAAGCGCAGAACTAATTTATTTCATAGGTTTTAAAGGGATCATAGAAAGTGACTTTGATATATTTTTCAAAATCTTTGGGATAGATTTATGTAAAAAAGGGAAAGCTAGTAAGCTAGCTAGGTGACAGATAATACGTGGATAGATGATAGATGATAAATTATTGCATATATAATAGATAGGTGATGAGAGAGAGAGAGAGAGAGAGAGAGAGAGAGAGAGAGAGAGAGAGAGAGAGAGAGAGGAGAGGCATAAATATATAGAGAGTAGAATCCAATAATTTTATATCAGCCTCTATTCCTCAGATCTCTCAGAATTTCTGAGAAACATTTGAATGGTGATATTAAGCAATACTGGAAAACAATTCAATGAGTTTTACCCATTGGTATTTTTGCCCTTCAACTACTTAGGTGACAAAAACAGAAGACATTAGAAAAAAAAAATCAACCAAGAGTGCAAGAAAAGCAAAAAATACAGACAAAAATAGAAAATTACTAGAAAAAAAAATGCTTTTGTGGAACTATTGCCAGAAACATATAATTATTATTTTAGGTTTGTGGTTAAGTCACCTCAAACCAGAAGAATTTATTGAGTTCCTTTTTTTCCCCCAGAAGCTATAGCAGTCTGACTGGTCAAAAGAGATTATTTTAAATACGGTGCTTTCTACATAGGGATCAGTCAGTAGTCACTTACGCCTAAGAGATGTGATTTTTGAGACCTCAAATAACAACTACACAACACATTACCACATCATTTAAGGCCTTAATTGCCTCCACTTTCCACTTTTCCTCTGAAAGGGATCCTACTTCATAACCAATAATTGTCATTATCAGAGATTCTTGTTAATAGGAATTAGTCACAAAGCAGCTGGAAATAAGATAGAGACATAGATTAGGGAAAAGTAAGGAAAGCTATGGTAATTTAAATGAAGACTAGGATTATATATATATATATATATATATATATATATATAAATATACATACACATATATATGTATATATATGAAGTAATAAATAAATAAATAAATAAATAAATAAATAAATATATGTGTGTGTATATATATATTCTTCATCATCCAGTACTGTTCTAAGAAAGTATTGTGTCCTCTCACCTATACCTATTATGCCCTGCTAAAACTCAGAAAAATAAGGTCCTGAGAGAGTAGCCTTTCCTTCAGAGTCTAGCTTTTGACTGGGACACTGCTGATAAATCTGCACTCTCCTTGGCTGCATAGAGGAAGTGAGTGTCCCTTGCTGCCTTCTTGGTTCTTTGATATTGCCTAAGGATTGCCTGGCTCCCAGCTGAAAACTCGCCTATTTTTCTCAACCTATGCCAATGCACATGCATGAACACATACACACACAGAGACATCCTAACACAACAGTCACTGAAATCTTTGCTGGTTGTGCTCGGGATTTTGAATGCCAGCAAGTCCTGGTAAATTATCTGGGAGGAACTGGACCACATTCTGTTGGCTTAAGTAAAAATGCCCTGAAAATAAGTCTGCTCTGCCCACTCTAAGGGGTGCATCAAATTTCCCTTATTTAGTTGCCAACTAGCACTTAAAAAAAACTTTCTATTTAAAAGCCTCTAGAGTATCAGAAGTTTCAGTCACTTTTTGAACTTTGCAGGAATTACTGAGTGAGGACAGAGAAAAAGATAATGATTGAAGAAATATTACTAAATAAAAGAGCTAGAACCCTGGAAGTTATTTTCAGATGTGGAAACACAATGGGACTAAAGAGGTGAGCCTAAATTCCTGAGTGCCTGAGACTGCTATTTAGGCTGCTAAAGAGGCAACTCTGCAATTTAGACCCAACTGTGACCAATTTCTTGTGAAATGAAAACTGTACATCTTGAAATGCACGTGTACCATTTTCTTAAAGAAAGAGAATCATTTATTTTTTGGTGGAGGAGGAGTAGCTAGAGAGACTGTTTTGGTCAGGATCATCTTTCTAAGATATTATAATTCAGCCTTTCTTTTGAAATCAGGAGGTGTTTTTTGTATAGTTTATGAAATTAGTCTTAACATGGCAACAGTGGTCCTGATTGACTTTTTTTTCCCCTTAAATTAAGTCCGAAGGGCCAAAGTAAAAAATTCTAACCAAAGCTCTTTCAGTCCTTATATTTTTGCTTTGTTTGTTTCATTTATTGTTATGTATTATTCTAAGGAAGGTTATGAGATGATTTATTTCTAAGCACCCCCCAACAAAACAAAACAAAACAAAAAAACCCTGCAACAACATCTAGAGAGCTTTTGTTATCATTGAGTGATTTCTATCAACTAATTCCATTTTTATTATTTAAGTTTTATTTATATTTTGATGACATTAGTTTAATGAAATCAAGTTATGTTTCAGGTGTACTATTATAATATATATATATATATATATATATATATATGTAATTAGTGTATATATATATATATATTATATTATATTATAATATATAATATATAAATAGTGTATTCCCTCCCATAGTTAGATTTCTTTCTTTCACCACATATTTGACCTCTTTTACCCCATCTACCTCCTTCCACCCTACTCTCTCCCACACTCAGGTAACCACTAGTCTATTGTCCATGTCCATGAAGTCTGTTTGTTTGATCTGTTTACTATTTGTAATCTTTTGTAGGTTTATATTACACATATAAGGACATCAGTGGGTCCTACAAACTTTTTCTATCCAGATTATTTCGCTTAGCGTGATTATCTGAGATCCATCCATGTTGTCTCAAATGGCAGTATTTCATCTCTTCTTATGGTTGAAGTAATATTCTATTGTATATATGTACCACAAGCTTATTTAGCCAATCATTATACGTAAGGACATTTCAGTTGCTTCCATGTCTGGCCACTGTGAATGATGATGCTATGAACATTGATAAGCAAAAATCTTTTTTATATGGATTTTCAAGTCTTTGGGATAAATTCCCAGTAGAGGGATTGCTGGATCATATGGTAGATCAATTCTTAGATTTTTTAAGGAACTTCCATACTGTTTTCTGTACCAATTTTGCAGTCTCACAGCAGTGTATGATATTTCTTTTTCTCCACATCCTCTCCAACACTTGTTATTACTTGCCCTGTTGATTATAGCTATTCTAACAGGTGTGAGATGGTATCTCATTGGGGTTTTGATTTACATTTCCCTAATAGCTAGTGATGTTGAGCATATATTCCAAATATTTGTTGACCATTTGTATGTATTTTAGGGAGAAGTGTCCTGTTTCAGGTCTTCTGCCTAATTTTTTGATTGGATCTTGTTTGTTTGTTTTGTTATTGAGTTGTATGAGTTCTTTGTCTATTTTGGATATTAAGGCCCATATTGGAAGGTGTTGCTTGCAAATATATTTTCCCATTCAGATAGTTCTCTCTTTACCTTGTTGAACATTTCTTTTGCTGTGCAGAAGCATTTAGTCGATGAAGTCCCATTGATTTATTTTAGCTTTTACTCCCCTTGCCTTTGAGGTTAAATTCATAAAATCCTCTTTAAGTCTAGGTCCTTGAGTTTAGTTTCTATGTTTTCTTCTCTATGCATTTTTTAGTTTCAGGTATTATATTCAGGCACTTAATCCATTTTGAATTAATTTTGGTATGTGGTGATAAGCAACAGTCTAGTTTCTTGCTTTGCAGGTAGTTTTCCAGTTTTTTTCCCGCACAATTTGTTGAAGAGGCTTTTCTTTCTCCACTGGTATGTTTTTGGGTCTTTTGTGGCAAATTATTTGCCCTATAACAGGTTTATTTCTGGACTCTCAATTCTGTTCCAACTGGTCTGTGTGTATGGTTTTCTGCAATACATGCCATTTTCATTATTTTCACTTTGTAGTATAATGGTGAAGTTGGCAGAGTGATGCCTCCAGCCTCATTCTTTTTTCTTAGGAGGCTTTGACAATTTGGGGTCTTTTGTGCTTTCATACCTATCTGATGATTTATTGCTCTATTTCTTTAAAAATGCCATTGGATTTCGGTAGGGATGCATTAAATCTGTATAATGTTTTTTAAATAGTAAGGTCCTTTTAACTATGTTGATTCTTCCAATACAAGAACCTGGGATATCTTTCCATTTCTTTATAAGTTCATCAATTTATTTGAATAAGACTATAATTTTCATTATATAGGTCCTTCACATATTTTGTTCAATTTTTGCCTAGGTATTTTATTCTTTTTGTTGCAATTGCAAAAGGAAATATTTCTCAACTCCTTTTCTGACACTTCATTATTAGCGTACAGGAATGCTATGAATTTTGAACATTGTTTTTTTAATCCAAAAGCTTCACTTTATTTAACTTATTGTTTCTAGTAGGGTTCTTGTGGATTCTTTAGGTTTTCTATATAAATAATCGTGTCATCCTAAATAGTGACAGTTTGACTTCTCATTTCTGTTTGAATGTCTTTTATACATTTCTCTTTCTCTTGCTTGTTTGCACTAGCTATTACTTCCAATGTTATATTGAATAACAAATGGCGATAGTGAACAGCCTTTTCTTATTCCTGACCTTAGAGGAAAGTTTTGTTTTGTTTTGTTTTTTTTTTCCCATTCAGTACAATGTTGGCTGATGGTTTGCCATATATGGCCTTTATTATGTTAAAGTACTTTTCTTCTATACTGATTTTGTTATTTTTTTTATCATAAATAGATGCTGTATCTTGTGGAAGCTTTTTCTGCATCAATTGGTATGATAGTATGATTCTTATTTTTAATTTGTTTATGTAGTGTATCACATTAATCATTTTGCATATGTTAAACCATTCCTGTGCTCCTGGGATGAAGCCCACTTGGTTGTGGTGTATATCTTTTTAATATGTTGCTGCATTTTGGTTTTCTAGTATCTTATTCAGGATTTTTTGCATCTATGTTCATGAAGAGGTTGGTTTGTAGTTTTCTTTCTTTGTGTTTCTTTACCAGGTTTTGGTATCAGTGTAATATTGGCTCATAAAATTGAGGATGCATTGCTTCCTTTTCAATTTTTTGGAAGATTTAAAGAGAATAGGTATTAAATCTCTTTGAATGTTTGGTAGAATTTGCTGGTGAAGTCATCTGGTCCTGGACTTTTACTTTTTCATATTTTTTTTTCAGTTTCTATACTGCTGATAGATTCCAGTTTTTCATGATTCGGTCTAAGAAGGTTGTATCTTTCTAGGTAAATTGTCCATTTCCTCTAAGATATTAAATTTGGTGTTATGTACTTTTTCATACTGTTCTTGTACAACCTTTTGTGTTTCTGCGGTGTCTGTCATAATTTCTCTTCTATCATTCCTGATTTTGTTTGTGTCCTTTCCTCTCTTTCCTTTAGTGAGTCTAGCCAGGGGTTTTGCCAATTTTTATTAACCTTCTCAAAGGACAGCTCTTTGTTGCTTTTACTTATTCTATCTTTATTTCTTTCAATTTCATTTAATTCTGTTCTAATTTGGATTATGTATTTTCCTGCTGCTGATTTTGGGTTCATTTGTTCTTCTTTTTCTATTTTTTGGAGGTAGGCCTGTAAATGATATGAAGTTTTCTCTTATGACCGCTTTTGTCATGTCCCAAAAGTTCTGATAAGTTGTGCTATCATTATCCTTCGTTCTATGTATCTCTAGATCTCTCTTTCATTTCTCTCTGACCCAGTTTTCTTCAGTAGCATGTTGTTTAATCTCCTATTATTTGTGGTTCTTCTTGCTGTTCTTTTTAAAATTCATCTCCAGCCTCAAGACATGATTAAGAGATATGGTTGGTCAGATTTCAACCCTCCTATATCTGTTGAGGCTATCTCTATGGCCCCAGTATGTGGTCAATTCTTGAGAATGTTTCACGTACACCAGAAGAAGAATGTATGAGCAAAACTGTTTTTTTGGGATGGAAGCTCTGTAAATGTCAATATATCCACGTTGGTCTAATGTGTCATTTAAAGATGTTATTTCTTTATTGGTTTTCTGTTTGGATGATCTGTCCATTTCTGAAAGTGGGGGATTTAGGTCCTTTACTATCATAGTGTTTTGGTCTGTCCTCAGTTTAGTACTGTTAGTAATGCTTTACAAATTTTGGGGCTCCCTGATCAGAGGGCATAGATATTAATAAGTGTTATTTCTTCTTGGTACATGTTTCTCTTTATCATTATGAGTATATTTCAGTATCCTTCTTTAACTTTCTTTTTTTATTTTTGAAGTCAATTTTGTTCAATATTAGTACCAGTACTCCTGCATTTCTCTGAATGACATTTGCTTGAATATCATTTTCCACCCTTTCACTTTGTATCTATATTTGTCTTGGAGCTGAGCTGAGTCTATGGAGACAGCATAAGGTTGTATTTTTTTTTCATCTGTTTTGCAACTTTGTGCATTTTTATGGTGAGTTCATTCAATTTACATTTAGGGTGATATTGAAATATGAGGTCCTCTTAATAAGCCATTTTATCTTTGCTTCTGGTAGCTCAGTGTTTCCTTTGCTTCCTTGTCCTTGTTTTCTGTTTCTTTTCTTCTTTCTTTTTTTTTTTTTTGTTTTGTTTTGTTTTGTTTTGGTTAGCCTTTGGGGTTTTCCCTCTGGTTCTTTCGGTTTATGTTATATACTTCATTCTGAATCTTTGGCATGTGGTTACCAATACAAAATTTTAAAGGATAGTTTATATATATATATAATTTTTTTTTAATTTATATTTTCTTCTGTGTATGCCTTATCTCCATTTCCCTTTGCGAATTTGTATATTTGAATCCTTCCTTTTCAGTCATTGTTGTCTCACTTGATTCTGTGTATGCTGAACATTCATTACTATTTTGCTATAGTATTTCTCTTCTTATTGTTTAAGCTATAATGCCCTGTTCTTAGTAAGGGTTGCACTCCTTTACTTCTTCTGCCTGCTAGTCATCTTATTAATAATTATGTGTTTTTTGTCATTTCATTTTAGGTGAGCTGACCTCTTTCAGTATTTTCCCTGTAATGCAGGCTTCTTAGTGGAGAATTCTCTCCTTTTTTTTTTTTTTTTTTTTTTTTTTTTTTTTTATACGTGGAAAAGGTCTTCATTTCTCATTTATAAGTAAAGGAGAGTTTTGCTGGATACTTAGTTTTGGTTGGTAGTTTCTTTCATTTAATAGTTTGCATATTTGATTCCACTTTTGCTTGCTTGTAAGATTTGTGCTGAGACATCCGATGTTAATCTATGGGTTTTCCTTTATAAGTTACCATCTGTGCCTGCTCTGAGAATTCTTTCTTTGACTTGCTTTTTGGTAATTTTAATACAATGTGTCTTGGAAAAGTCCTTTTGTGTTGAGGTAATTGGTGTTTTGTTGACTTCTTGAATTCCAAAATCCATCTCTTTCTTTAGATTTGGGAATTTCCTGTCAACTATTTGTCCTGAAAATGCTTTCTAATCCCTGTTCTTTTCCTCCCATTTGAGAATGCTCATTATTCTTTATGTTTCCTCTCCTGATGGTATCGGCTAGTTCTATTTCTCTTTCATTACTTATCATTCTTTGGTTTCTCTCTTCTTCCTTCTGATTATTTCTAGATTTCTGTCTTTGGTATCACTGATACTTTCCTCCATTTTGTTGACTCTATTTTCCTAAGTTTTGCTACTTAATTTTTATCTCTTTCAGTGTGTTCTTGATCTCCAGAAGTTCCATTTGGTTCTTTTTGAGAGTTCTCATCTTCTTGGTGAAAACTCATTCTCCTAATCTAGTTGTTTTTTTTTTTTTTTTTTCAATTCCTGTGGTAGATATTGTTCTCAGTCCCACACACAGACTTGCTGGTGTGCAGGTTGAGTGTTTTTTGTTGTTGTTGTTAAGTTATTCAGCTTATTTTGTTTCTAGAGGAGAGATCTGGTGACATCTCGCACTCTGCATGTTCTGACGCCATTCTCTATCACTATCCCTTATATGTATTAACACTTTCTAAATCCCAATTAGTATATTTTCTTTTTAATTATTTGTGCAAATTATCTTTTTAAAAACTAATTTTAATGGTTTTTAAGTGGAGATTTTCTGATTTGTCCCTTATCTTCATTCTTCAATTAGTCACACATTTCAATGTTAATGTGTTATCTTCAATTCCTTTGATTTTTAATGTGAATAGCTTCGGTTCCCCTCAATTTGTGTAAGGCATTTATTTTTTAATTACTAAATTTATTAGGGTGACATTGGTTAGGAAAACACATGTCACATGTATATTGCATTCTGTGCTCATCCTAGAGAGTTAAATTTCCTTGTCACTAAAATTTTTGGTCCCCTTTACCCTTATCTACCTCTCCCTTTCCCTTTCAACTGGTAACACCTAAACTGTTTTCCATGTTTCATGATTCTCTGCTTGTTTGTCTTGTTTGTTTGTTATTTTCAGTTTTATATCTTACATATGAGTGAAAATCATATGTTTCTTAAACATTTCAGTCTAATTTATTTCACTCAGCATAATAATCTCAAGATCCATCCATGTTGTCATAAATGGCAGTATTTCATATTTTCTTATGGCTGAATAATGTTCTATTGTATATATGTACCACATCTTCTTTAGCCAATCATCTTTTCAAAAGGCACTTCACTTGTTTGAGTTATTAACTGGGTTGTGATCTGTTAAATCAATCATGAAAATTTAAGTTGCCATTCTCACAGTTTCCTCTTATGCACCATAAGAAACAAGATGATGAAACACAGTTTTCATTTGAATTTTTCAAACACTTTGACTTGAAAAGTTTTATTTAGAAATTAGATTAGTTTTTAGATGTATTTCTATTTTGGTAAACTATGATGATGCTGAAACGGTGATGATTAAAAGACAAAATGTGAGTTTAATGAGGGACTTATTTTAAAAAATAAACTTTTTCCGTTCAAATGGCATCTTTTTGGGTCAAATTTGTGAGTACATATATACTCTTGACTGGGTAATGTAATTTTATCGGGCTTCTTTTGCTTTATAAAAATCTTCAACTGAGTTTAAATGACAAAAGAATGTGGATAAATAAAGCCTCATTTTGGTCTTTGTACAAACAACAACAACAACAAAACAAAAAACCTTTCCCTCAATTTTGCTTATTTGAAATTCAATGTAAATTTTAAAATAAATCCTAAAAGATAAAGTATTAGTTTTTCATTGTACAATTTTAAAAATGAAAATGGAATCATCAATAGAGAACAAGACAGGTTCAGTTGTATTAGGGAAAAAAAATTCAAACTGTCCCTTAACTGAAGTCCACTTTCAAGGATCATCTCATTAGATTTCCCCCTTTCATTCACAACCCCTGCTCTAGGTACCCTGAATATGAGTTTGCCTCTTGTAATATTCTATGGATCTAACCAGCATAGAGAATGAAAAGTAAAAAAGGCACTTACTACACGCATTAACTATTTCAACCTAAGATCACAAGAGGGCACTAAGAAGTCCTTTTGAATTTTACTCTTCTCTCTCTTCCTCTTCAAAAGATCTTTTTTTTTTCCTCACAAAAGAGTCTTATTCAGTTTTTACTAGGTACTGCTTGTCAGATGTTTCAGCCATTGCCATTGTTCCCTGTGAGTTGGTTATTATTTGAGCAGAAACATAATGAAGCTAGGATTTCTATGTGGATTTCCTTCTGAGGAGGCCTAATCACTTGTCCACCTCTTAATGAATATCCTTGTAAGAGAAGTGTGGTTACACTAAGTCGGCTGACAGAGAAGAGAGACACAGAAAAGTGGCTAGTGCTAAGGTTAAGAATATGACTGTAGGTTTTCTAATCCTCAGCCTGGGTATTTTTGAAACTACATTGCCAAGTAACAGAATTCCTACAATGTGCCTTCTCCTTCTTCAATTGTAAACTTTCCTTCTAAAACTGAAACTCATCATCAGCCCTTATATATCTATGGAGGCAATGATTTTGTTATCATATGACCATATTTTCCTAGTTTTTAAAAATGTTAACAATTTCAGAAATAGTTTTGTTTCAATCTTCTCTGGGGCCAGCCAGCAGTACCTTCCTTCCCTGCTCCAGTCTCACACACCATAGCAGTACCAAGCACAGAAACAGATTGATTTTTATTTCTTGGTGTTTGCACACTGACAGCATTATTATAATTCTGGTGCCTCACATTGCAATAGCCTCTTAAAATGTCTTTTACTCTCTAGACTTCCATCTATTCTAATGCAACACACAAGTATAGCTAGAAATTATAACTTTCTAAGGCATTATTTTGATCATATCTTTCATTTAAAATCCTTCAATCTCTCCTCTTTACTTAGAAACATAAAATCCAAATTTCTGGCCTGATATATATATATATATATAGCCTACTCTTATAATATTGAGTCTGCACCATGACCTTTATCATATATGATTATTATTAGATACTTGGGAAAGCTTTTAGCATTTTGATTTCTAAAGGTCAGAGACTATGTTATCTTCAGCTTTACATTTCAACACACCACCTAAACATAGTGATGTATACATCAAAGATGTACAAGAAATATTTAGAATAAATATATGAAAGAATAACCTGAGATTTTCACTTTTACTTACTATCTATCTCTGCCTCAATATTCTCAAAATTGTGAATCAATGTTTTCCAGTTAGAAGCACAGTGATGTGAGGGATCTCCATGGATCTATCCCCTTAAAATAATAACAAGTCAAACATCTACAACTCAACAAATAACACCCAACCTACACACAAGCATGTCTGAGAGATCTGAGCACCAGAGCTTCAAAGATTGGTACTATGCAAAACTGGGGGGGTAGATTGGGAGGAACAAAGAAGGTGCCATACACAGTCAGAGTTCACTGCAAAAGAAAGGGAAGAGGAGAAGTTGTAACTGGTTCTCCAAATAGCCCTGCTTAAGGGATCAGCATGTTCCATGCAACAAAACCAAGAGATCAGGGCAGAAAGTGGAGTGGGAATTAAGTGCAGAGGGGCAGCAGCTATGTCTAAATAGCTGCAGTTGTAAGCAAGAGGCTGAAACAGAAGCCTGCCTGTGCCCCCTGCACCAACTTAGAGTGTGCCCTTTCTCCACCCCATATCCTCCCACCATGAAAAAATATACATGTCTCAGATGTCAGAAGCAGGACGGAATGAAGAACCTTTCCGGGATCTCTCCTCTTGAAGTAACAACAAGCTTAACACCTACAACTCAACAAATAACACCCAACTGCACACAAGCACGTCTGAGAGATCTGTGCATCAGAACATCAGAAGATCGGAAGCATGGGTGTCTTGGAGGTTAGATTTGAAGAAACAAAAGAACCGACATACATAGTCGACGCTCCTGGAGAAGGAGGAAGGGAGAATTTTCAGCTGGTTTTCCTCAACAGCCTTACCTGAGTGGTCAGCATGTCCCATGCAGCAGAGGCCAGGGATCAGGGCAGAGAGCAGAGCAGGGACTGAGTGCAGAGGGGTAATAGCTGTATCTTAGTAGCAACCATTGCCAAAGTGCGAGGTGAATCATGGATGCCTGGCTACGGCCTCTTCTTACCAATCCAGAGTGTGCCCTCAACACCTCCCCAGATCCAGTCAGAGATAGCATCACCGAGTCCTAGGAAAATTTGCACAACCCGTACTAAAACATACACTACAGTCAGTACAGAGACAGGTGCAGTGATAGCAAAGCAAGAGAGCTAAAACATGGGGGACCAGCACTATAGGAAGGAAAGCAGCCATGCACACCTAGGCTTTTCCCAAATAACCCAACCTTTACAAAGTCAGCCTGAGTCAGAAGAAAGAAGCAGAACATTGCATCTGACTGCTGGGGCAGTAATGGGACTTCAGGCCATCCAGAGTCCCAGACCCGTATCGACCTTCATACCCTTTCACGGGGGCAGAGCACTGAGACCAAGCTCACCTGATCACAGAGAAAGTACACAGTCTACACAAGACAGTAAGGAACATTTTTTATCCTCAAAAGCAGAGACCCAAGAAACTTGGATGCCACCTACTGGAAATCAAAAGAAAGCCCCATCTTATCATCCTGCTTAAGAGAGATCAAATAATAAGTTTTTCTTTTTCTTTTTTTTTTTCTGGCTTTACTAAAATATAATGGACAATTAGTTGCTTGTATTTAATTGTACCATTCAATTATTTTTTAAAAATTATAATTGGTATACAATAAAGTATGCCTTTCAGTAGTGTAGCATAGTGATTAGAGATCTGTATAACTCGCAAAGTGATCACTCCACTAATCTAGTATCCTTCTTCCCCCTTACAAATTTATTAGAACATTATTAACTATTTTCCTCATGCTGCAATTTACATCTCCATGTCTATTTTGTAACTATCTATTTTATATTTGAACCATCTCCTTAAACCACCTCCTATTTAGCAGCCCTCAAAATATTCTTTGTATCTGAGTTTGTCTCCATTTTTTTGTTTGTTTTGTTCTTTAGATTCCACATGTACATGAAATCACGTAATATTTGTCTAACCGACTAACTTCACTCAGCACAATAGCCTCTAGGTTCATCAAGAAATATCTTTTCCCATTCCCTTCCTTTTAGTCTGTTGTATGTCTTTTAATCTGAAGTGAGTCTCTTGTAGGCAGCGTATGTAGGGATAGTACTTACTTATCCATACAGTAACACTAACTTTTGGTTGGAGAACTTAATTCTTTTCCATTTGAAGTGTTTGTTGATAGGAATGTAGTTATTAACCATTCTTTATTCATGTTTTTGATACATGTTTTTAACTCTTAAAAAAAAAAAAGTCCCTCTAACATTTCTTGGCAATACTGTCTTAGTGTTGATGAATTCTTTTAGCTTATTTTTGTCTGGGAAACTATTTTTCTTCCCTTTGACTTAAGGGATAGCTATGCTGGAAAAGCATTCTTGGTTGTAGATCCTGGGTTTTCATCACTTCGAATATTGTGTGCCAAGTTATCCTCTCCTGCATAGTTTCTTTTGAGAAATAAGCTGCCAGTCTTAAGGGTGTTCGCTTGTAGATAACTAACTGCTTTTCTCGTGCTGCTTTTAAGATTCTCTCTTTGTATTTAACTTTTGGTATTTTAATTATAATGTGTCTTGTGGGCCTCTTTGTGTTCATCAATTTTAGAATTCTCTAAACTTCCTGGAACTTTACATCTATTTCCTTCACCAGATTAAGGAAGTTTCCATCATTATTTCTTCAAATAGTTATTCAACTTCTTATTTTCCTTCAGATAACCCTATGGCATGAATATTTTTTTAATTTAATTTTTCTCCCACAGGCTCCTTAAATTATTACTTTATTCTTGGCTTCTTTTTTCTTGTCATTCTGTTGAGTGTCCTAGGCTTCACCATCCCTCATATCGGTGGCTTGATCCTCTTCTTTATCCACTCTGTTGATTCCCTCTAATATACTCTTCATCTCAATAATGTGTTCTTTATTTTTAACTGGTTCCCTTTTATAATTTACATTTCCATTTTTATGTTGTTTTATTTCTTTGTTAACGTTCTCACTGAATTCATATACATTACCTTAAGTTCACTGAGCATCTTTATAACTAGTATTTTGAACTCTGCATCTGTTAGATTGCTTGCCTCTATTATTCCTGAATCTCTGTTCTATCCCCTCACATGGTTTCTACTTCTTTGTCTTCCCATTTTAGCTGCCTTTCTGTGTCTGTTTCTGTGTACTAATCAAGGCTCCTAAGTCTCCCGGTCTTATTAGCATGGCTTTGTATAGTAGGTGTCCAGTAGCACAGTCCTGAGAGGGGTTCAGCTGCAGGCCAAGTTTAGCCCAGCCTGTGCCCTTCTGGTGCCACTTGTCAAGATTCAGCAAGCAATCCACAGATGTTGTGTTTATAGTTGCCTTAAGAGGTCATATACCAGAAACTGACTTCATATACCACTAGCGTGAGTTTTGGCACTGATGAGCAAGGAGCACTGGACTCACCAAGGACACACCTGGATGCGGCTTGGGTGGGCCATGATTTGGGGGAAGCAGAGTTTAAGGAAATCCTCTGGACGGAGCGACCTTTTAATATCCAATTTGATGATGTCTCAGCTACAGTGGCACTGAGTTATACACTGGGAGGAAAGACTCAACACAGGAAGAATTGATACCACCAGCACTTCTGTCTGGGAGAGAGCAATAACTTCTAGCCTTCACTCTTACAGCTCATTTTACCCCTGTAACTTCTTGGTGCCCCCCAAGCAGCCTATCCAGCACTGGTGCTCAGAGAGAGCAGGTCCGTCACTGGGAAACTCCACTCACAGAGAGTGTCCCTTTATGAGCTATCAGCAGCTGCTGGCTGCTGCTGCTGTAGCCTCTGTCCATTCATTCAATTTGGTCCAGGCAGCCTCATGTCTTTCTCCAATCTTACCTTCTACTGTTGCAAGGTAATTTTTTATTTCTCTCCCTAGTTGTAGTGCCTCTGTTCATCTAGATCCCAGGTGACTTTCCTTGTTGTTTGCTTCACATTTTTGTCACTACTTTGATGTGGTTTCAAGAGGGATGAACAAAGCTTCTATCACTTACACCATTTTTTCCTACATATTGTTTTTTTGGAAAAAAAAAAAAAAAAGCAGAGTACATTCCATTAATGTTCAGGAGGGAAATAGTCTATCAAATGCCATGAACAATAAGGTGACAAGACAGCTCAGAAATAAAGAGAAATATCTCCAGAACATAAGCTTAAAAACACAGAAATATGTGATATAAATGATAGAGAATTCAGGATTATACTTCTGAAATAATTCAGCAAAATGCAAGAAAATTCTAAACAACAATTCCCAAGAAAGTAGAAACAAAATAAACCAAAAAACATTTTAGGATATTGAAACCCAAAAAAAGAACCAAAAAGAACTTGTGGGGATGAAGAACACAACTAAAAGAGATGAAGAGTGAAATACCAAGCTTAAGAAATAGAACTGACAAGGTAGAAAAAAATAATTAGTGACACTGAAGAAAAGAAATCTTGAAATGATGCAGAGGGAAAGAAGAGAGAGACTTGAGAATTAAAAGAAAAAAAATGAAGCTCTACAATAACTATCTGGGGGGTAGTATTGGGACGATGGCAGACTAGGTAAAAGCAGGTTCACACCCTCCAAGGTACTCATTGAAATAACAACCAAATTATTAAATAATCAACGTGGAAAAATCACCTGAAGTCCAGTTGATCGAAATGCCTATATCTGATAATATAAAGGAGCCATATTGAAATGCTGGTAGGATGGGAAAAGTCACAATCGAGCTGTACTAGCACTTGTGGGTGGTGAAGGAACACTGGGAGGGGAGAACAAGACTACAGAGGCTCCAATAAAGGAGAGGGGGTTTCTGATCTCATTCAGTGGCTCTTTAGCCCAGGGTCCCAGCCCAGGGAAGAGGGGAATATAATAACTCTGACTGTAAAAACCAGAGGGTATTCTGGTTGTCTGGGTGAGACAGGAGGAGACTGAAACCTTAGACAACCCTTTGAAGCCCACACAGTTTTTTCTGATCAGAGGACACTCACTGGGGATACCCAGCTGTGGGCCAGAGGCTTGAGCAGGATTCATGCTGAGAATGTCTGCATTACCTGGCTCCAAAATGAGAGCTGAGAGGGTAGCCATCGTTGTACCTTAGTCCTGTCCCTGCACTGGGAAATCTAAGACCACACCACCTTGACTGTGAAGAACCCTCCCACAGGACCATTTAGGAAGCTGCTGGCCTGAGGAGATCAGCCAGCTCCCCTACCCCCAACCTGCAGATTGCCTGGGGATTTTGTTGCTGGATGGTTGCCACACCCTGTGCCCATTCAGGGTCAAACATTCTCAGCTGGCAGCCAAAACTTGGAGCACACATTTCTGAGATGGTTTCAGACAGATTACTGCTGTCAATATGAACTTGGGTGGATATCAGGGATTGGTGGGCAAGGCCAGACAGCAGCTGGTCTTGCTGTGATCTGGGACTTCTGCAAGAATGTGTGAACAGTTACAAAATTTCAGCAAGACAGATGGTATATTGATCTGACTGCCATTGTCTCCCTGAGACCATGCTCCATTCTACCCACAATCGACCCTGGTGGCCTACTGAGAGTGAATTGACACCACCCTGCCCCTCCCACGTGGGTCCCACACAGGCAATAAACTTTGACTAGCACAGGGTGGGCAATGCATGGAAATCAGTTGCAGGCAGACTGCTGATGTCTGCAAGAGTTACAATATTGCATTCAGGGTGCTCAGGGGTCTGTGGGATCACCCCAGATGGCAGTTGGTCTCATTGTGATCTGTGACTATAGCGAGAACACATGGGCACAGAAGTTGCAGCAAAACTGAGGATATATTTGCTGGACAGACCTCGTCTCCTTGAGATCCCACTTCACCCAAGGCACAAAGTGCCTGTAGCCCATTTACAGGCAGCTTGCCTTGCCCTGCTTGGATCTGAGGTTGCACAGTCTGCATAGGCAATAGACTTTGGCTAGTGCAGTGAACACATCTCGGGGAAAAGAATTGTGGGCAGACCACTATTGCTTATATGGGCTGTAAATACTTCTTGAGGAGATCACATGGTCTGTAATGGCCTCACAAGCCCTTGTCTCGCTGAGCTCCTGCCCATCCAATACACAAAGTGCTTGCCCCTGTTGATAGGCAGATTCTCCTGCCCTGGTGTGGTGCATTCATGCCCATGGTGGACAGCAGTGAACCTTGCTATGATTGCAAACTTGTACAGGGAGCCACAGAGACAGCTCTGGCAGTAAAACTGACACTGCAGTGGCAGGGGAAATTTACTCAATAGACTCAGGAGACTCCCAGGGTTCCTTTGCCACTCAACACGCATGCCACCCAGAGGCTTTTTCCAGTTTCAGAGACTTACATGCAACTGAAAGGCAGTGTCACACACTTGGAGGAGCACAGGTCCCTCTGCTAAAGAGACCTAGGTCAGAGATAGGGAATAACAAGACTGCTGCCTTCAGCATTGTCTCCTCCACTTACCTATAGATCCAGCATAGGTAACAACTACCTGCAGATTGCTTTGTAGTTCCCACCGGGTAGCTCTGAGCAATCAAAAGAAGAGGTGACCTTGGCCTGCTCAAATCCCCTCCCAAGGGGCCACAAAAACAATCCACCCGGAGGCTGACATCAGACCACAACAGAGCAACTCCTGACAAGACCCATTAGTGGTATGCACAAAGGGTGATTACAATAAGTACACAGCCTCTTAGGGCAAATTCCACTCAATGGGATCAGTCCCCACACAAACTCTTACCCTGTGGGTGCTGCCAATTCCCACGATTAGCTTGAATTTTAATCCCTTCCACTGATGTACTTACAACAATAAAGGCTTGATGACAACAGAAGATCACACAACCCACACAAATATTCTGTCCAGAGAACCCAGCATATGGGATCAGGGAGAGTGCATGGCTGGGCCACAAATGAAATCTTCACATTAGGCCATCTGGCCAAGGCTGAAAGACAAAAATATATTCCTGGCACATAGAAACAAACACAGAGAGGCTAATAAAATGAGAAAACAAATGAACATGACACAAATGAAACAACAAGAGAAAACTCCAAAAATTGAGGCAAGCAACCTACTAAAGAAAGAGTTCAAAATAATGGTATAAGGATGCTCAACAAACTTAGGGAGAGGATGGGTGAGCATAATGAAAACCTCAACAGAGAGATAGTAAGCATAAAAAAGGACACAGAAACCATAAGAAATAACCAGAGAGAAATGAAGACTACAATAATTGAAATGAATAATGCAATAGAAAGATTCAATACTAGATTGGATGAAGCAGAAGACTGAATCAGCAAACTAGAAAACAAGTAGCAGAATACACAATCAGAAAAAAAACAAAAAGAAACAAGTATTTAAAACAATGAAGACAGTTTAAAAGACCTCTGGGACAACATGAAGCATAACAATATCTGGATCATAGAGTACCTGAAGGAGAGGAGAGAGAGCAAAGGGTTGAGAATCTATCTGAAGAAATAAAGACAGAAAACTTCCATAAACCTGGCAAAAGAATTAGACATAGAGGATCAGGAAGCACAAAGAGTCCCAAACTAGAGGAGTTCAAACAGACCCACACCAAGACACATATTAATTTAAATTCCAAAGGACAAAGACAAAGAGAGAATTTTAAGAGCAGCAAGAGAAAGGCAGCTACTTGTTTACAAGTGTACCACCCATAATAATGTCTGTTGATTTTTCAATGGAAACTTTGCAGGCAAGAAGGGACTGACAAGAAATATTCAAAGATATGGAGAAAAAAAAAGAATCTACAACCACGAATACTCTACCTGGCAAGACTTTTGATTAAAAAGAAGGTGAGATCAAGATCTTCTGAGGCAGGAAAAATCTTAAGAAATTCGTCATCGACAAGCCAGTATTACAAGAAATGTTAAAGGGACTTCTGTAAAAAAAGAAGGGGTAAAAAAGAAAATAGAAATAAGAAATACCAATAATAAAATGGCAGTAACTATGTACTATCAGTGATCACTTTAAATGTACAATAGATTAAACGCTCCAATCAAAAGATATAGGGTAGCCAAATGGATAAAAAAATAAGACCCATTCATATGCTGTCTACAAGTGACCCACTTCAGATCAAATGACACTCAAAGACTGAAAGGAAATGGATGGGAAAATATATTTCATGGAAATGGAAAAGGAAAAAAAAAAGCCTGGGTAGCAATACTTATAGCAGATAAAATAGACTTTAATACAAAGGCTATAGTAAGAGACAAGAAGGGCATTGAGCAATAATAAAGGAATCAATAAATCAAAAATACATCAACCTAGTAAACACATATACAACCAACATAGGAGCACCTACAACACATAAAGCAATTATTGACTCACATAAAAGGAGAGAGTAACAGCAACACACTCACAGTAGGAGACTTTATCACCCCATTGACACCAATGGACAGATCTTCCAGGCAAAGAATCAACAAGGAAACAATGGGCCTAAAAGACCACATAAATCAGATGGATTTAATAAATATTTTCAGAGCATTTTACCCAAAACAGGAAAATATGCATTTTTCTCAAGTGCACATAGAACATTTTTAAGGATAGACCACATGTTAGGACACAAAACAAGTCTCAATAAATTTAAGGAGACTGAAAACATATCAACCATTTTATCAATCACAATGTTATGAAACTAGAAATCAACTACAAAAAAATATGGAAAATTCTCAAACACATGGAGGATAAATAACATGCTACTACACAATGAATGAGTTATTAATGAGATCAAGAAAGAAATCAATAGATAATGAGAGGCAAATGAAAATGAAAACATAATCACTCAAAATCTATGGGACACAGCGAAAGCAGTTCTAAGAGGGAAATTCATAGAAATATAGGCCTACCTCAAGAAATGAGAAAAAGCCCAAATAATCAATCTAATCTTACATTTAAAAGAACTAGAAAAAGAACAGCAATCAAAGCCCAAAATGAATAGAAGGAAGAAAATAATAAATACAAGGCTAGAAATAAACAAAATACAGTCTAGAAAAACAATACAAATATCAATAAAACCAAGAGCTTGGTTCTTTGAAAAGATAAACAAAATTGACAGACCTTAGCCAGACTCATCAAGGAAAAAAGAGAGAGGGCTCAAATAAATAAAATAAAAAATGAAAAAGGAGAATTGACTACAGACTCCACAGAAATACAAAGGATTATAAGAAAATACTATGAGCAATTATAGGCTAACAAATTGGACGAACTGGAAGAAATGGACACATTCCTAGAAAAATACAATCTCCCAAAATGATTAAAGAAGCAGCAGAAAATCTGAACCAACTGATTATTACTAATGACATCAAATCAGTAACCAAAATTCTCTAAAATAAAATAAAAAAAAATTCCTGGGCTTACATTGCTTCATAGGAGAATTTTACCAAACATTCAAAGAGTTAATACCTATTCTCAAATTATTCCAAAAAATTCAAGATGAGGGAAGGTTTCCTAACTCTTTTTACAAGGCCACCATGACCTTTATTCCAAAACCAGACAAGACATTAAAAAAAAAAAAAGAAAAAATAATAGGCTGATAGCCTTATGAACACTGACGCAAAAATCCTCAATAAAATATTAGCAAACCAAATTCAGCAAAACATTAAAAGTATCATACACCATGATCAAGTTGGATTTATTCCTGAGGTGCAGGGTTGGTAAAATATCTGCAAATCAATTAATATGATACACCGTATTAAAACAAAATGAAGAAAAAGCCATAAGTTAATATTGATAGAAGGAGAAAGTGTTTGACAAAATCCAGCATCCATTTTATGATAAAAACTCTCAGCAAAGTGGGAATAGAGGGAACATACCTCAACAATATAATGACTATATATGACAAACCTACAGCTAACATCATACTCAATGGGGAAAGGCTAAAAGCAATTTCCTTCAGATCAGGGACAAGACAAGGATGCCCACTTTCCCCCACCTCTTCAACATTGTGTTAGAAGTCTAAGCCACAGCAATAGGAATAGAAAGAGAAATAAAGGTATCAAATTGGAAAAGAAGAAGTAAAAAGTCTCACTATTTGCCAATGACGTGATACTATATAGAGGAAATCCTAAAAAATTCCACCCAAAGACAGTTAGCACTAATCAATGAATTCACTAAAGTAGCAGATTACAAAACAAATATTCAGACATCAGTGGCATGTTTATATCCAATGATGAACTTTTGGAAAGAGAAATAAGAAACAATCCCACTTAAAATTGCATCAAAAACTACAAAATACCTGGGGATCAAATTAAGAAAGGAGGTAAAACCCTGTTCTCAGAAAATTATGAGCCATTGGAAAAAAAAAATGAAGATACAAATAAATGGAAGCATATACCCAAATGCATGGGTAGGAAGAATCACCATCATTAAAATGGCCATACTAACCCAAAGGAATCGATAGATTCAATGGAATCCCTATCAAAATACCAATGGCACTTTTTAGAGAACTTGAACAAATAATGCTAAAATTTGTGTGGAGCCATAAAAGACCCCGAATAGTCACGCAATCTTGAGAAAGAACAAAGTTGGAAGTATCACATTACCTGATATCAAACTACTACAACGCTATAGTAATCAAAACAGCATGGTACTGGCATAAAAACAGATACATTGATCAATAGAACAGAAGAGAGAGCCCAAAATAAATCCACGCCTATACGCTCAGTTAAAGGCAAAAAACTCTATAATGTAGTAAAGACAATCTCTGCAATAAATGGTGTTGGGAATATTTGAACAGATACATGCAAAAGAAAAAGAAAAAAAAAGAAACTGATTCATCTTTACACCGTATACAAGAATAAACATAAAATGGATTAAAGACTTAAATGTAAGACCTGAAACAATAAAAACTTCTAGAAGAATACATAAGCAGCATCTCTAATATTACTGACAGTAATTTTCTTTTGGAAATATCTCCCTAGCCAAGGGAAACAAAATAAAAAAAATAAAATAAACAGATGGGACTATATCAAATTAAAAAGTTTTTGTACAGCCAAGAAAACATCAACAAAATAAAAGACAACTGACTGATTGGGAGAAGATATTCTCTAATGATACATCTGATAAAAGGTAATATCCAAAATGTATAAAGAACTCATATAACTTAACAAAGAAAACAAACAATCCAATTTTTAAAAATGGGCAGAAAACATGAACAGATACTTCTCCAAAGAGGAAATGCAGATGGCCAATAGACATATGAAAATATGCTCAAGGTCACTAATCATCAGAGAAATACAAATTAAAACCACATGAGATATCACCTGACACTTGTCAGTATGGCTATCATCAATAAATCAAAAAAACATCAAGTGTTGGTGAGAATTCAGATAAAAGAGAACCCTCATACATTGTTGGTGGGAATGCAAATTGGTACAGTCGCTATGGAAAACAGTCTGGAGGTTTTTCAAAAATTAAGAATGGATATACCTTTGACCCAGCAATTGCACTTCTGGGTATTTATCCAAAGAAAATCAAAATAATAATTTATAAAGATCTATGCATCCCAATATTTATGGCAACACAATTTACAATAGACAAGATATAGAAGCAACCTAAATGCCCATCAACAGATGACTGAATAAAGAAGTTATGGTTCTTATATACAGTGAAATATTATTCAACCATTGAAAATGAAAAAAAAAATGAAATCCACTGAGAGAATAGGGTGAAGGGTTAAGGAAATACAAAGTAGTAGATGATAGATGGTCACAGGGATCTGGAGCATGGTATAGGGAATGCAGTTAGCATTAATATATTGGCTAAGTGTAAAACCAGAGGATAGAAAGAAGAAATTCGAAGGAACATTTTATAAACTATATAAATGTATAACCAGTGTACTATAGACTTGAAACTTACAAAAAAATCTGTCTCACGTTTTTCTTATTCATTCATCCATCAGTGAAAACTTAGATTGATTTTATGTCTTTCTTGACTATTGTGTACGATGCTACAATAAATATTGGTGTTAAAAATATATCTTTGAGGTAGTGGTTTTATTTTATTTGGATATATATCCAGAGTGGGATTGCTGAATCATATGGTAGTTTATTTTTTTAATTGTTTTTGAAGAAACACCCCTACCATTTTCCATAGTGGCTATATTGATTTACATTCTCACCAATGGTTCACAAGGGGTCCCTTTTCTTCACATCCCCTTCAGCACTTGTCATCTCTTGCATTTTTATAATAGTCATTCTATCAGGTGTGAAGTGATATTGCATTTTTTTGATTTGCATTTCCTTGATTATTAGTGATACAAAGCATCTTTTTATGTACATGTTGCAGTGTCTTCATTGGAAAAATGTCTAAGCAGCGCCCTTTGCCCATTTTTAAATAGAATTAATAATTTCTTTGGTATTGAATTGTATCAGTTTCTTACATATTTTAGATATAGAAATGTATCTAATATATGGATTTCAAAAATTTCTCTCATATCAAAGGTTGTCTGTTCATTATTTTTCATTGTTTATTTTGCTGGTGCAGAAGCTTTTTAACTTTGATGAATTCCATTTGTGCTTTGGTTTCATATTTTAAAAAGTCATTGTCAAGACCATTGTTAAGAGCTTTTTCTTTATGTTTTCTTCTAGAATTTTTTATAGTTCAGGTCTTACTTTTAAGCTTTTTAACCTTATTTGTATGTGGTGTAAGATGGAGGTCCAATTTTACTATTTTTCATGTGAATATCATTTTCTGAACACCATTTTTTGAAGACTATGTTTCCCCCCATTGAATATTCTTGACGTTCCTGTCAAATACTCGTTGACTAGTCTAAGCATCAGTTTCTTCTGAGCTTCTGGTTCTGTTCCATTGTTTTATTTGTCTGTTTTCATGATAATGCCACTATTTTGATTAAGCATATCTTTGTAGTATAGTTTTGAAATTAGGAAGTGTGATGCCTTCAGCTTTGCTCTCCTTCTCAGAATTGGTTTGGATCTTTCAGGCTCTTGAAGTTCCACATGAATTTTAAAATTTTCTTTTCCTATTTCTGCAAAAAATGCTGCTGGAATTTGATAAGGATTGCGATGAATCTACAGATGACGTTGAATAGTATGAAAATTTTAATTAATATTAATTACTTCCATTCAATAAACATGGGATATTTTTCCATTTAGTTGTGTCTTTCAATTTCTTTCATCAATCTTTAAAGTTTTTCAGGTAATATAGCTTTTTTCATATTCTTGGTTAAATTTATTTCTAAGTATTGTTTTTGGTATTAGTATAAATGGATTTTTTCAATTTCTCAGATAGTTTGTTGTTAAGGTATAGAAATGTACTGATTTTTGTATGTTGATTTTGTATCCTGCTTCTTGACTAAATTCATTTATTGTTATAACCGTTTTTGTGAAGTATTTAGGGTTTTTTATATTATAATACCAATTTCATCTCCAAATATAGACAATTGCCCTCCTTTATTTCCTGTTCATATGTCTTTATTTATTTCCCTTCCCTAATTACCTCAGCTAGGAATTCCAGTACCATATTGAATAGGAGTTGTATAAGTGTGTATCTTTGCCTTGTTCATGATTTTAGGATAAAAACTTTCAGTTTTCACATTGGAACATGAGATTACCTCTGCTATTTAAAGTTAAAGAAACATTATGTCTCCAAATTTATTGTTAAAGGGTTTCAGAAAAAAATGTGTATGTATATGCATATGCACATATATACACAGGTATACATACATACAGAAAGATAAGGCAAACACAGTCAAATGTTAACAAAATTTGGGGAACGCAAGTAAAAGGAATACAGATATGTTTGCAATACTTTGCAACATATCTATAATTCTGAAATTATTTAAAACATAGTTAACATGTTTAAATATAATAATGAACAACTATTGATTATTAAAATATATTTTACAATTTATAATTCCTATTTTAAAATAAAAGAACATTTACTAAAAATTATAAGTGAAATTTATTATTTATCAACATAAGATACAGCAATAAAGTAGTAGTAGTCTTATTATAACTTCAATTTTTTTGTTATTTTTAAAAAATATTAATTCAGTATATTATGTATAACAACTGATAATAATTTTCTTAATTTATAGTACAAAAGGGATTTTGCCACTTCCTTCTCAATTTCATTTTTTCTTTCTTTTTCCTCCCTCCCTCTCTTTATTCTTTCCTTTTATTCCTTTCTTTCTTCATTACTCAACTCAGTCAGTAAATTTTTACTTAGCATCCAACAAAATATCTAACAATGTTCTAGATGTAAGATGGGGATGGGCACAAAAAGAATAGAACTAGACAAATGGGAAAACTCCAAGCTATTGGAGGGAAAAAGTAATCCTTAAAATGACCAGTCACTATTTTTACCTCAGAAAATCAGTACTTCAGGTTATCAGTACAGGAAGTTGGTACCACTCTCAAATCTAGGAAATAATTCGGAAAACCCATTTTGGACACAATAAGTATGATGTACTTAGCTTACAATTTTGAAAGTGATTGTGTATTTATTTTTCTGTAAGGCACTACACTTATTAAATGCTAACTACATAGAAAGGCACTCTTTGGGCAATTTGCCAGACTAGATACACTGAAGCAGTGTCCAATAGTGTTTCTATTTTAATTATTTATGGGTTTTGATAACTCCCTCCCACATGCAAGGAGACATCTCACTTTACTGCATTCCAGTCATATGCAACCCAAAAGTGGCTTACCTTGTTTAAGTCTTATATAGGAAAGAGCAACCCATGCATTTAAATATTAAATCATAAACATAAGGACACTTACAAAGGAAGGAACAAATGTTCTGTAACTCAGGGAAACAGTAAAATAAACACTACCATTGCATGCATTTTTATGAAATACTTATCATTAACTTTTTTACTCATTAAAACAAAAGTATTTTATATAACAACTGTTGCCATCCCCTTTGACTAAAACAAAGATTACTCTGAGATCTGAATCTTTTTGAAAAGAAATAACTTTTAACACCAAGTGAATTACTTTACTTTTAAAATTCCAAAGCTCTTTATTATCGATTTCAAATGATATCTATCTATAATTCACTATAGAAATATATGTTAAAATTATATATTTGTATATATACATATATATGTATTATACAATAATATAACATATGTGTGTGTGTATATATATATATATACAGATATATATATATATATGTGTGTGTGTGTGTGTGTGTGTGTGTGTGTGTGGTGTGTGTGTATTCAAGTTTTTCTTGGTTGTTTTAAGAGTATCTGAGAGTGGATGTGGGGATACCTCCAAATAATATTAAGTAACAGGTCAAAATTCACACCTGAATGCTTATAAGATTCCAGGCAAGGAGAAGTATGCGAAGCTTGTCTTTAGATTTCTTTACTCATTTATTCCATTAAATCACTTGTTACTACTTTTCCCAAGCATACCTTCATATTGAAGTATTGAAAAGTTTATTTTACTGTCTTCTGTACCTAAAGTAATTTATTCAAGTTGATCCTAACTCTGATATATGAAATGTAATGTCATCTCTCATGGTAATTTTTGTCTTAGTACAAACATGATATAGTAAAAATAACCTGCAGGTGTTCTGAACTGTGTTCTGTCTTTGCCATTGAATTCCTTTAGGCTTGGATAAAGCCTCAATCCCACGAGTAAATTGAATCTCATTGGGATTTTTTGTTTGTTTGTTTTTCATTTTTGACATCTAACATGTAGTTTATTTTGCACAAAGTATAAATATTTTATTTATGTTAGGATCAATTACATGTTTGTTTTTTATTTACTATTAAAATATGCAGTGACATTGATCAACGAAGCCCAATAAGTTCGAGTGTACAATCAGCAGTATGTCATTATATATATATATATATATATATTATATATATAACTATATATATAATATACACATATATGCACACACAACACATATATATGTACATATATATGTATACACACAATATTATATATGTATATTATACACACACACATATATATGCATATATTACAATATGTGTATGCATGTATGCATGCATGTGTGTATGTATGTGTATTATATATATATATATATATATATATTAGTATATATATATATACATACACACACATATAGTATTGTGTTCACAACCATAGTTAGATTTCCTTCCGTCACCACATATTTGACTCCTTTTAGCCATCTATCTCCCCATCTCCCTTTCCCCTGGTAACCACTAGTCCACTGTCCATGTCCATGAGTTTATCTTTATTTACCATGTTAGTTTCTTACTTTTAGATTTACATCCTACATAAGAGTGATATCATATGGTTTTCAATTGTTTTCTGTCTGATTTATTTTGCTTAGCATGATTATATCAGGATCTATTTATGTTATCGCAAATGCAGTATTTCATATCTTCTTATGGCTGAGTAATATTCCATTGTACATATGTACCATAGCTTTTTATCCAATCATCTATTGAAAACACTTTGGTTGCTCCCATGTCCTGGCCATCATGAACAATGCTGCTATAAATACCGAGGTGGCAGATCATTATATTTCAGTTCTTTTGGGGTAAATGCCCAGAAGAAAAATTGCTGATTATATAGTAGGTAGTCAATTTCTAGTTTTTTGTAACCTCCATACTGTTTTCCATAGTGTCCGTATCAATTTGCGTATCACCAGCAGTTGTATGAGGACGATTCCTTTTTCCCCACAACCTCTCCAACACGTTATTACTTGTACTTCTGACGACATTATAAACAGGTGTGAGATGGTATCTCTTGTAGTTTTGATTTGCATTTTCCATAATAGCTAACGAAATTGAGCATCTGTCATAAGTCTGTAGGTGCCATTTGTATGCCTTCTTGGAGAAGTGTCTGTTTAGTCCTCTACCCATTTTTTGATTGGATCATTTGCTCTCTTTCATTGTTTTCTGTATTGAGTTATATGAGTTCTTTGTATATTTTGAATATTAGGCCCTCATTGGAGGAGTTGCTTGTAAATATATTTTCCTACTCGGATGGTTGTCTCTTTACCTTGTTATGGTTTCTTTGCTGTTGGCAGAAGCTTTTTAGTTTGATTGTCAGTAGGTCCATTTCATTATTTTGCTTAGACTTCCTTTGCCTTTCAGGTTCAAATTCATAAATCCTCTCTAAGTTCAAGGTCCTTGAGTTTAGTACCTATTGTTTCTTCTTTGAAATTTATTGTTTCTGGTCTTATAGTCAGGTTCCTTGATCCATTTTGAGTTAATTTTGGGGATGGTGATATAAAAACAGCTGTTTTATTCTTTTGCATATGGCTTTCCAGTTTTCTCAGCACTGTTTCTTAAAGGAAGCAATCCTTTCTCCATTGTATATTTTGGCTACTTTTTTCAAAAAAATTATTTTCTGTATATACAGGAGTTTATTTCTGGACTCTCAATTGTGTTCCGTTGGTCTGTGTTTCTGTTTTTCTGCCAATGCCATGATGTTTTTGATTATTGGACACATTGTAGTATGATATGATATCAGGCAGAGTAATATCTCTAGGCTTTTCCTTTTTTCTCATGATTGCTTTGGTTTATTTAGGTCTTTGATGCTTTCTAAAAATCTGATGATCTTTGTTTTCTTTCTTTAAAAAATGGGATTTTGATGGGGATTCAATTAAATCGTTATAATTATTTAGGTAATCAGGTCATTTTAACTATGTTAATTTTTGCCAAGCCATAAACATGAAATTCTTCCTGAACAATTTATTCTTTTTGTTACAATTATCAAAATTAATTTTAAATTTCTTTTTTGAAAATTCTTTCTTAGAGTATATGAAAACTATGGATTTTTGTATCTTGATTTTGTATCCTAAAACTTGACTATATTTTGTTTAATATTTGTAACAATTCTTAGTGTGATTTTTAGGTTTTTTTATATTAGGCAATCATGTCATCTGCACAAAGTGAAATTTGACTTTTTAGTTTTATAAATCTATATAATACTAAGGTAATAAGGTCATTTTAACTATGTTAATTCTTCTAATCCAAGGACATGGAACATCTTTCCATATCTTGTGCCTTCTTCAATAATCTTTGAATAGTATATTATAATTTTCATTATATAGGTCCTTCACATGTTTTCAATAGGTTTATGCCTATGTTTTTATTTCTTTTTGATGCATATTGCAAAAGAGATTACTTTTTATTTTCTATTCTGACAATCCATTTTAAAGTATTTAAAATGCCTATATATATATTTTGGAACATCAATTTGTATCCTGAAATTTGGCTGCATTTATTTATTATTTCTAGTAGTGTTTTAGTGGAATCTTAGGGTGTTCTGCATATATAATCATGTCATCTGCAAACAGTGACAGGCTGACTTTCTTCATTTCTTATTTGAGATGCTCTTTACATCTTTATCTTGCCTAATTGCACTCACTAGGATTCCATGTTATATTGAATAATAGTGGTGATATTGAGCAGCTTTGTATTGCTCCTGATCTTAGAAGATTTTTAGATTTTCAGCATTCAGTATAAATGTTGGCTGAGGGTTTGTGGTATATGGTCTTTATATGTTAAGGTACTTTCCTTCTATACCAATTTTGTTAAGTGTTTTGATTCATAAATGGAGTCTGGATCTGTCCATATCTGGACAGTGGGGTTTTAGAACCCCTACTAGAATAGTGTTTTTGTTTGTTTCTTTCTTTAGTTCTGTAAGTAATTGCTTTATATATTTCAGGGCTCCCTCATTAGGAGCATTAGATATTAATATGTGTCATGTCTTCTTGGTGGCATGATTCCCTTTTTTATTATGAAGTGTCCTCAGTATATTTCCTTAACATTTTTTAAGTCTATTTTGTCAAAATTAGATAGTACCGCTACTCCCTGCTTTTCTCTGAATGTCATTTGGCTTGAAATATGATTTTCCACCCTTTTATTTTAAGTCTATATTTTGTCTTTGGAACTGACATTTGTTTCCTGGAGGCAGCATATGGTTGGGTTTTTGTTTTTTGATCCATTCTGCAACTCTGCCTTTTATTGATGAGTTCAGTCCATTTACATTTAAGGTGATTATTGACATATGAAGTTTTCCTATGACATTTTAAGTTTTTCTTTCTGTAGTAGCTTGGTGTTTCCAATGCTTCTTTTGTTTTTCTGTGTCTGTATTTACTATTATTATTATTTTGCTCAGATTTTTTTGGATTTTCCCTCTCGTCTTCTGGTTTATGTTATATACTTCAGTTCTGAATCTTTGGCATGTGGTTATCACTACAAATATGTAAAAGATACACACACACACACAAATCATACATTTCTTCTACTCAACTTATCTCTATTACCTCTTCACAAATTTAGCTTTTGAATTCTCCCCTTTTCTTCATTGTTGTCTCAATTTGTCCCCATGTATACTGAACGTTCATTACTATCTTACTGTAGCAAATCTCTTCCTATTGTTTAAGCTTATAATGGACTGTTCTTAATAAGGGTTACAACCTCTTCTCTATGTGCCTGGTAATCACCTTATCCCTAAATATATATAGGATAGATAGATATAGATGCTTTGTCATATTGTTCTATGTAAGCTGACCCCTTTCATTATTTCCTATAATGCAGGCCTCATAATGGAGAATTCCTTCAATTTTTGAATGTCTGGAAATGTCTTTTTTTCCCTTCATATCTAAAGGAGAGCTTTTCTGGATAACATTATTCTTGGCTAGTAGATCCTTTTATTTAATAGTTTGAATTTGGTTCCACTCCTTTTAGGCTTGTAAGGTTTGTGTCGGAGAAGTCCAATGATAATCTAATGGTTTTCTTTTATAGGTTACCACCTTCTTTTCTCTGGTTACCATGAAAGTTCTTTCTTTGTCATTGATTTTTGATAATTTTAATATCATGTGTCCTGGAGAAGGCCTTTTTGGATTGAGATGATTAGATGTTCTGTTGACTTCTTGAATTCCAAGCTCCAGCTCATTCCTTAGACTTGGGGAATTTCTCATCACCTATTTCTCTGAAAATGCTTATCTAATCCCATGCTCCTTTTTCTCCCTTTGAGATTGTCCATTATGTTTGTTTCCTCTCTCTGAATAGTATCAGCTAGTTCTTGTATTCTCTTCATTGTTCCTCATTCTTCAGTTCTCTTTCTTCTTTCTTCTGATTTATTTCTAGGTTTCTCTCTTTGATATCACTGATCTTTCCTTCCATTTGGTTTTGACTCTATTTCCAGTCTTGCTGTTTTCATTTTTCATGTCTTTCAGTGTGTTCTTCATCTTCAGAAGTTCTATTTAGTTATTTTTGAGCGGGCGTCAATCTCCTTGCTAAAGAACTCATTCTGTTCATCTAGTTTTTTTTTTAATTCCTGAAATTTTTTGATATGAATTGGTTTCAGATCTTATTGAGTTATTTTTTCAGAAAAAACCTCCTGAATTCTCTGTCATTTAGCTGCATTTTCCTTGTCTGTAAGATTATTTTCTGAAGATTTTTCTTTTCTTTTTGAGATGGCTTGTCACCTTGGTTGTTCATGGTGTTTAATGACTATGTATCTGCCTGAACATTAACGGAAGTGTATTCTGCTTTTGTTCCAGAAAGAAGTTTATTGTATTAAGGTCTCTCTTTAGCTTGTTGCAAAGAAGGTATTTTTATTTTGGTTTTCAGTATGGCGTCTAAGCCTCTTGGATCTCTGATTTATATAAAGTCTTAAGAATGCCTTTTAGTTTTCTTATATCAATCACACTAGCTACCCTTAGTCTCAGTCCCTGTCAGTATTAGTGATAGTTTCAGTATTGTTTGCCTCATTCCCCTGGTGCCTCCTCGGTGTTCAGTCTTGTAGGATACAGGGGAGGGGTCTTCTTTGGTTTGGGGGTAGAGGCTGCGATTTAGTCTCGTGTTTTGCACTGCTGCTTGTAATAATCACCTGTTGTTTCTCTGCCATCCCCACTTCTCTGCTTATTCTCTGATGCCTGGACACTGCCGCAGCCATGTGGAGCTAAACAACTCTCCCAGGGAGGGCTGTTCAGGAACCCTCCTCACCTCCTCTCCCCCTCATCCTACAGGGAGCTCTGGCTGTGAGAGGCAGCTTCTTGGTTCTTTCCCAGTCCACTGCCTGACATCTGGGTTTCTGACCTGTAGGAGCTCTTATGTGCAGATCCCACGCTCAGACATTGCTGGTGTTCAGGTTGAGTGTTTTTTGTTGAGTTTTAGATGTTCAGCTTATTGTTGTTTCAAGGAGAGAAATCTGGGAATGTCTCTCACTCTGTGATGTTTCTGACATCCTGCCTCTCAATGAAGGTGGTGGATATGTCCAAATTGAAAAGAAGACAGGAAATCCTGAAGATGAGCCCCCAAACTTCCAGCTTTGGAAATCAATGATGCTCCATAGTCATGACTCTCACAAGGTTGTAGAGATCTTCCTTCTTTTTTTTCTTTAGGGAATCTATCCAGGGTATTTGTTTAATTTTATATTAATCTTCTAAAAGAACCAGTTCTTTATTGCATTATTTTTTTTTCTATTGTCTTTTGTTTTCAATTTTATTTAATCCTGCTCTACTTTTGAATATTTCTTTTCCTTCTGCTGAGTTTGTGCTTCAGATGTTCTTCTTTGTCTAATTTTTTAAGATGTAGAATTAGGTTGATTTTTTGGGCTCATTCTCATTTTCTTGCATAGACTGTAATGATATGAACTTACTTTTATTACCACTTTTGCTGCACCCATAGTTTTGATGTGTTATACTTTCATTCCCATTAGTTTCTATGTACTTTTAATCTCTCTTATTTCTTTTATGACCTAGTTATTTTTTTTATTATCATGTTGTTTAATCACGTGTTTGTATTCCTGTCACTTTTGTTTACAGATGATCTCCAAGTTCAAAGCATTATGATCAAGAGAATATGGTTGGTATGACTTCAAGTCCCCTTATATTTGTTGAGGTTACCTCTGTGTCCCAGTATGTGGTCAATCCTTGAGAATGCTCCATGTACCCAAAGAAGAATGTATAAACAGCTCTTTGGGGATGAAAGGCTCTGTAATGTCACTTATGTTCAATTGGCCTAATGTGTCATTTAAGGATGTTATTTACTTATTGATTTTATGTTTGGATGATCTGTTCATATCTGGCATTGAGGTATTTTTGGTTCCCTACTGTAATAGTATTCGCGGTCAGTTTCTGCTTTTATTTCTCTGTTAGTAATCGCTTTATATATTTGGAGCTCCCTAATTAGGAACAAAGATATTAATAAGCTTTAGGTCTTCTTGATAGTTATGCATCCTTTAAACAGTATGAAGTGTTCCTCAGTATCTCTCTTTACCTTTTCTTATCTTGAAATATATTTCACCAGATACAAGTACAGTTCAAAATCCACTTTTTTTTTCTGAATACCATTACTTGGATTATATTTTTTTCACCTTTTTGAATTTGAGTTATATTTGTTGCCTTTCCTCAACTTTCATTTGTTTCTAAGTGTTTTTATTTCTTTTTTCATATCTATAGGAGACTGTGCTGGAAACATTATTCTTGGCTGGTAATTCCTTTCATTTAATAGTTTTGAACATTTGGTTCCAAAATAGTCTAGTTGGTTTCCTGTCTTCTTTTTTAGGTTAGTATCTTCTTTTCCCTGGCTGCCTTGGGAATTCTTTCTTTGTCATTAATTTTTGGACAATTTTGACTAATGTTTCTTAGGCCTTTTTGGGTTGAGATATTGGGTGTTCTGTTTAAATTTTTAGAATTGAGGATCCAGCTCCTTCCTTAGATTTGGAAATTCTTATCATCTACTTGTTTTAAATGCCTCTGTTCCCTTCTCCTTCTCTTCTTTTCCTGTTATATCCATTACTTTTATGTTGATTTTCCTGATGGTGTAGATATTTCTTGTGTAGTTTTTTTATTATTATTATTTGTTATTCATTCTCAGGTTTTGGGCCATTCCATATTTCTGCATTTGATTTTTTCTTCCATATGGTCAGCTCTTTTTTCCTAAGCTTGCTCTTTAATTCTTCATCTCTTTGAATGTGCTCTTCATCTCCAGAAATTCTATTTGGTTATTTTTTCAGGGTTTAAATCTCCTTTTAAAATATTGATTTTGTTGGCTTTTTATTTCTAATTTTCTTGGACTTGTTGTTTCAGAATTATCTTGCATCTCGTTGAATTTTTTAAGGAGTACAATCCTGAATTATCTGTCATTTAAATCACACAATTCTTATCTTTAAGCTTATTTGCTGGAGATATTTCTCTTTCTTTCTGAGATGCCTTGTTTCCTTGGGATTTATGGTTTCTTGGAAACTATTTCTTTGCCTAGGCATTAATGGGAGTATTACTCTGTTTTATTTATTTATTTCTTTTTTCAGAAAGAAGAGATTTATTATATAGAAGTCTCTTTTTTAGCCAGTTGATAATAAGGAAATTATTATTATATTATTATTATTTATATTATTATTATTATTATTATTATTATTAATTTCAGTAGGTGCATCCAGACTCTTGGATCTCTGCTTTGAGCAAATAATTTTCTCTCTCTCTCTCTCTCTCTCTCTCTCTCTCTCTGTCTGATATACTGGATATATCAGCTGCCCTCGGTGCCAGCCCCTGTCTGTGGTACCAGCTGCACAAATTCCCCTGGGCTCCACGGTGTTATGTATGGGAGGATATGGGGTAAGGAGGGTGCGCTCTGGGTTGGTGGATAAGGGTTGCTACAAGGCTTGGTGTCTTAGCCTCCTGCTTTGCAATTGTGGCCACTAAGACACAGCTGTTGCCCATCTACACTAATTCCCATTCCACTCTCTCCCCTGATCCCTAGGCTCTGCTGTGTGGAGCACGTTGATCACTCAGTCAGGGCTGTTGGGGGAACCACCCCCAAAATTTCCCCTGCCCTTTCTTTTGCATGAGCTTCAGCTATGTATGGCAGCTTCTTTGTTCCTCCCAATTTTCCTCCTTGCACCCCAGACTGCTGCGGTTCCAACTGTTTGAAGTTCTTTATGTGCAGAATCACTCACTCATATGTTTGCATGCAGTTGGGCGTTATTTTTTGAGTTTTAGATGTTCGATTTATTGTTACTTCAAGGGGAAGAAACATGGGGAGATTCCCTCACTCTTGCCAGCTTTTGACCTCACCTCAATATGTTTTTCCATACTAGTTATTTCAATTGGAGGTTGTCATGCCTCAGTGAGGAAGAGAGTACATAACATTGTGAGGGGAGGTAAAAATCATGCGGTAATCTGAAACACCCCCACTCCTGGAGATATGCTTCCTGGCTACACACATATATTCCCAGATGAGAATCAGTAGAATAGAAGATTTTGAAAGGAATTTTTTTTCTCAATTTATGGTGCATATTTTTACTAGCATTTATACATATTGTGTTACTCAAATCCTGATTTTTGATTAAAAAAATGTAGAAATAAAAACAAAGTGACATTTTAAAATTTAATGTATTTATGACATTGTTTAATAAAAAAATATGATACACTAGGGAACCAAATACAGCAACATATTAAAAAAATTATACACCATGATCAAGTGGGCTTTATTTCCAGGGGCCAACAGCAATGGTTCAACATATGCAAATGAATTAATATGATATGCCACATAAAAAATTAAAAAATAAGAATCATATAATCCTATCAATAGATACAGCATCCATCTATGGTCAAAACACTTAACAATATCATTATAGAAGGGAAGCACGCTTAACATAGTAAAGGCTGTATAAGAGAAACCCTCAGCTAACATGCTTAATGGTGAAAAACTAAAAGCTTTTTCCTCTAAGATTGTAACAAGAAAAGTCTGCCCACATTGCCACTGTTATTCAATATAACATTAGAGGTCCAGCAAGTAATCAGGAAAAAGAAAGGAATAAAAGATATAATTGAAACTATTTGTGGATGACATGATTTTATATATAGAAAATCCTACAGACTCCACAAGAACACTAGTAGAAATAATAGGCGAATACAGCAAGGTTTCTGGATATAAAATAAATGTTCAAAAATTCATAGTGTTCCCATATTCTAATAATGAATAGTTAGAAACAAAACTGGAAATTATTTTTTTTGCAATTGCAACCAAAAGTATTAAATATCAAGGGATAAATTTAACAAAACTTGAAGAAAAATATATAAGGAAAATATACCACCCTAATATAAGAAATCAAAGAAGATAAATAATATAGAAAGATATTTCAGGTTTATGGACTGGAAAAATCGACATAGTTAAAATTAACTTATTCCCTAAAACATTATACAGCTTTAATGCAATTCCCATCAAAATCTCATTGGAGACCCCAAATTGCCAAAGCCATCCTGAGGAAAAACAAACAAACAAACAAAAAACAAACAAACAAACAAACAAACCACAAAAACGAGGCTGGAGGGCATCACTCTGCCTGACTTCAAATTATACTACAAAGCGAAAATAATCAAAATGGCATGGTTTTGACAGAAAAACATACACACAGACCAGTGGAGCAGAATTGAAGAGTCCAGAAATAAACCTATGTTACATGGCGCAAATCATTTTGAAAAAAAAAAAAAAAAAGTACACTGGAGAAAGAATGCCTCTTCCATAAATATGCTGGGAGAGTGGAAAGCCACCTGCAAAAAAAAATGAAGCTAACATTGTTATCAATCACCACACACAACCAAATGAACTCGAAATGGGTTAAGGACCTGAATATAAGACCTGAAAAAATAAATACATAGAAAAAAACATAGGAAGTGAATTCATGGACCTTGGACTTAAAGAAAATTGAGCAAATATTTAACTTCTTTGAATTTGACCTCAAAGACAAGGAAAGTAAAATTTAAAAAATAATAAATGGAACTACATCAAACTAAAAAGCGTCTGCATAGCAAAAGATACCATCAGCAATGTAAAGAGATAACCATTTGAACGGGAAAATATATTTGCATGCAACGTCGCCAATAAGGGCTTAATATCTAAAATATACAAAAAACCTCATAAAACTCCATAGCAAAAACAACAAAAAACAACTTTTCCAATCAAAAAATGGGCAGAGGACCTGAACAGACACTTCTTCCAAGAGACATACAAATGGCCAAAAAAACATTGTGTAAAGATGCTGCTCTTTGCTAGCTATTAGGGGAAATGCAAATCAAAAACCACAATGAGATACCATCTCACACCTGTTAGAATAACTGTTATCAACAGGACAAGGTATAACAAATGTTGGAGAGATGCGAGAAAAAGGAACCCTCGTACACTGCTGGTAGGGACTGCAAATTGGTACAGTCACTATGGAAAAACAGTACGGTTCCTTGGAAAACTAAGAATTGACCTACCATATGATCCAGTGATTCTTCTATTGGGCATTTTACCTCAAAGACTTGAAAACCCATATAGAAAAGATATTTGCACACCAATGTTCATAGCAGCCTTATTCACAGCTGTCAGGACATGGAAGCAACCAGAGTGTCCTACGATAGATGATTAGATAAAGCAGCTGTGGTACATATATACAATGGAATATTACTCAACCATAAGAAGAGATGAAATATTGCCATTTACCACAACATGGATGGACCTCGAGATAATTATGCTAAGTGAAATACGCCAGACAGAAAAAAATTGAAAACCACATAATATCACCTTGTGTGGGATCTAAACTAAAAGCAGCAAATAAAACAGGACAAGCAACACATACTCATGGACATGGACAATAGACTGGTAGTTACCAGTGGGTAGGACGGTACATGTGAAGTAGATGGGGCAAAATGAGTCAAAATGTGTTGACAGGAAAAAAATCTAACCATAGAAAATGAACACACAAGGTAAATGTATACATGCCTTACTGTTAAAATGTTACACCTGAAATTTACTGGATTTTGTTAACCCATGTCACCATAAAATGAATTAATTAATTTACAACAAATGAATAGGCTTATTTTTTGAAAATAGCTGAAATGCCAATGTCAAGATTTTTACACCTAGAGAGTTTTTTTCCTTGTAGTTTTGTAAATTTTTTTTTTTATTTTAAAGATTTTTCAATGTTCTCCCTTCTCTGTGTACTGCTACAACTTGCTTCAACTAATACGTGTATTTCTGAAGACACTTTTACGTGTGTGCATTGTAGACTACTCTGCAGGAACAGAACTGTCTTCAGTGGAGTACCTACCATTTTTCAGATAGTATACTAGTTGTTTTTCCAAAAAATAATTTTACTTAATTTATACAAAAAGCCAGAAAAATTGGGTATTTTGCTTCATATTTTGCATGTGAGAAACTGAGACTCAAAAAGTTAAATTATTTGCTCAATGAATTTTGCACAGTTCAAGAGTAGTAAAGCTAAATCTCAAATTCATCATGCTTTTGTCACAATTGGTGCTTCTTCCATTATACCTATTTGGCCTAATGTTTTCAAACTGACTTCTGAATCTTGGTTTTTCTTATCTTTCATATGAAGAGACAAAAAAACATAAAACACAAGACTGTTTCCATTCTGACATTTTATGAATTTGCAATTACAAACCAACCTCATAGAGCAGTTAATGAAAATGTTGTACAAGTACTTTAAAAAAGGGAGAGAAGTATGATAAAAGTCAAGGTTATTATTTTAGTACATCAAATCCATTTTCCTGTCAATTCAAATTACAGCTGCAGAGCTTTTTTATAATTTAAGCTAATAAGTTTTCAACAGTTACCCTGAAATTTTTGTTGTGTTTCTCAGGCTCCAAGTCTCTATGCAGACAAGCAAACACATTAATGAGTGCTGCGTTGTGCATGGATGTGTGTGTATTCAAAAGAAAATTTAATAATCTCTTTTGTAATGTGAAGAGTCAAGATTTAATTGCATTTTTATATATGACTTGTTTGTAGTTTTTGTTTTCCTAATAGGGTCTGCTCAAAGTAGAAGTAGCATTAGAGTATAAATGGAGAAATCAACCTGAAGTGAATGAAATGTTACTTCTACTTCACTCTCTCAAAATTCTTCAAGATGTTTTTTTTTAAGTATTATCATTGGTCCAGTACTATGAGGAATCTAATCACTTTGTGCTTCTGGCTTGAATTCATTCATTCATTCATATCTTCATTCATTCATTCATTCTTTATCTTTCTGTCTGGAATATAAAGCAGATTTTCAATGAGTAAATTAAAAAAGAATATCCTTTCATAGCTTTTTTCTACTCTTCCCCAAACTCAGCTTCCCCACAATATTGACCAAATTGGAGAATTCCTAAAGCCTTGAATTTCTTGTGCTAATTGGAAAGAATGCTTTCTTGTCTTTGTTAATGTTCTGTGCATGCAATCCCCAATTCAGGAGGTATAAATTAAAGAACATGTGTAAAAAATTTGAGAGGATTTTCTATATTATGGACTACATTGGTTTTTTCTTAACATATTATATATTTAAAGTTATATAACTTACATATATTATACATTTATATTATTCTATACACACACACACACACACACACACACACACACACACACCACCCAGAGTTCAGTTTCCTTCAGCTACCATGTATTTAATTGCCTTTACCCACTTTACCATCCCCTAACCCACCTATATTTGGCCCCCTTTACCCCATTTACCTCCCCCCTCCTCAACCCCCTACCCTCTGTACTTTTGGGTATAATCACAGAATAGAATATATAGATGTCAAAGTATAATGTACACCTGAAAATTACATAATTAAATTAACCAATGGTACTCAATTAACTTAATAAAAAATAAAAATAAATAACTAAAATACTAATGGTATTTGATGGGGATTGCATTAAATCTGTATAATGCTTTAGGTATAAGGTCCATTTAACTATGTTGTTGCTCTCGATTCAAGAACACAGAATATCTTTCCATTTCTTTGTATCTTCTTCAATTTATTCTAATTGATTGTAATTTTCATTATATAGGTCTTTCACATATTCATTAAATTTATTCCTAGGTATTTTATTGTTTTCAGTGCACTTGCAAAAGGAATTATTGTTATTATTATTATTATTTACTTTTTCTTACAATTCATTATTAGAGTATAGGAATGCTTGGAATTTGAACATTGATTTTGTATTCAGAGATTTTACTGTATTTCCTTATTGTTTCTAGTAGTGTCTTGTGAAGTCTGTAGGGTTTTCTATATAATCATGTCATCCGCAAATAGTGACAGTTGAACTTCGTTTCCTACCTTGGATGCCTTTTATATATTTCTTTGCCTGATTGTACTCACTAGGACCTCCAATGTTATACTGAATAACAGTGGCAATAGTAGACGCCATTACTTTGCTCCTGATCTTGGAGAAAAGAATTTTTACTTTTCACCAGTAATTAAAAAATATTGGCTGAGATTTTGTCATATATGTTTTTTTCTTGTATTAAGGTACTTTCCTTCTATACTGATTTTGTTAATTGTTTGATCATAAATGTGTGTTTTAACTTGTTGAAGACCTTTCCTGCATCTATTGATCATGATATATGATTCTTAATTTTTAGTTGTTGTTGTTGTTTTTTTTTTTTTAATGTGGTGTGTCACATTAAATGATTGTGTATTTTGAATCATCCCTGTGCCCCCTGGGATGAAGCCCACTTGATCATGGTGTACAACCCTTATAATGTGTTGCTATATTCGGTTCTCTAGTATCTTATTTAGGATTTTGCATCTGTGTTCATGAATAGATATTGTCTGTAGTTTTCTTTTTTTGTGTGTGTTTCTTACCAGGTTTGGTATCAGAGAATATTGGCTCATAAAATGAGTTGGAAGTATTGCCTCCTCTTCAATTTTTTGGAAGAGTTTGAGGAGAATAGGTATTAAATCTTCTTTGAATGTTTGGTAGAATTCACTGGTGAAGTCATCTGGTCCTGGACTTTTACTTTTTGGTAGGTTTTGATGATTGTTTCAATTTCCATACTGCTGATTAGTCTTATTTAGTTTTCCAGATTTGATTCAGTCTAGGAAGATTGTATTTTCTAAGTACTGGTCCATTTCTTCTAGGTTATTAAATTTGGTATTACATACTTTTTCATAGTATTCTTGCATGATCCTTTGTATTTCTGTGATGTCATTCATAATTTCCCTCTTTCATCCCTGATTTTGTTTATTTGTGTCCTTTCTCTTTTTTCTTTAGTGAGTCTAGCCAGGGGTTTGTCAATTTTATCAACCTTCTCAAAGAACCAGCTCTTTGTCGTATTTATTTTTTTTTTTAATATTTTCGATTTCATTTATTTCTGCTCTAATTTTGATTATTTTTTTTCATTGTACTGACCCTAGGTGTCATTTGTTCTTTATTTTCCAGTTTTTTTTTTTTTTTTAAGAGTAAGCATTACGTTGTATATTTGGTCTTGTTCTAATTTCTGGAGATAAGCCTGTAATCATATGAACTTTCCTTTTACGACCACTTTTGCCATGTCTGAAATGTTTTAATATCTTGACTATTATTATTATCATTCCTTCCTATGTATCTCTGATCCTTCTTTTATTTCTTCTCTGACCAGTTATTGTTCATTAACATGTTGTTTATTTCCATGCATTTGTGGTTCTTCCTGATTTCTCTTTTTTTTACAATTGATTTCTATTTCAAAACATTATGATCAGAGAATATGGTTGGTATGATTTCAATCCTCTTATATCTGTTGAGGCTTTCTCTGTGTCCCAGCATGTGGTTGATTCTTGAGAATGTTCCATATGCACTAGAGAAGAATGTATAAGCAGCTGTTTTGGGATTAAAGGCTCTGTAAACATCACTTATGTTCAGTCTGTCTAATGGGTCATTTAAAGATGTTATTCCTTATTAATTTTCTGTTGGATGATCTGTCCATATCTGACAGTGGGGTATTTAGGTCCCCTACTATGATAGCGTTTTGGTCTCTTTTCTCCCATTAGTTCCGTTAGTAATTGATTGGGAGCATAGATATTAATAAGTGTTATGTCTTCTTGGTGCATGATTCCATTTATCATTATGAAGTGTCCCTCAGTATCTTTCTTTACCTTTTTATTATGAAATCTATTTCTCTTCCGATATTAGTACTGCTACTCCTGCTTTTCTCAGAAGGCCATTTGCTTGACATATCATTCTGCACCCTTTCCCTTTGAGTCTATATTTGTCTTTGGAGCTGAGATGTGTCTGCTGGAGGCAGCATTATGTTGGATTTTGTTTTTTTGATCCATTCTGCAACTCTATGCCATTTTATTATTGAGTACTGTCCATTAACTTTTAGGGTGCTTATTGAACTATGAGGTCTTCTGATAGCCATTTTATATTTTGCTTTCTGATAGCTTGGTGTTTCCATTGTTTCCTTGTCCTTGTGTTTCTGCTTTCTTTATTTTGTTTGGCCCTTGTGGTATTCCCTCTGTTTTTGTTTGTTTGTTTGTTTGTTTTACATTATATACTTCAGTTTCCGAATCTTTGGCACGTTGTTACCATTGTGAATATAAAAAATAAAAAAGGATAGTTACACACACACACACACACACACACACACACACACACACACACCACACCACACACACTCTGGTCCATTTTCTTCTGAGTGTGCCTTATCTCCATTACTCTTTGTGAATTTGAATCTTTGAATCCTCTCCTTTTCAGTCATTGTTACTTCAATTTGTCCCTCTGTCTTCTGACTGTTTATTACTATCTTGCTATAGTAACTCTTATTATTTTAAGCTTATAATGCCCTGTTCCTAGTAAGGGTTGCCACTCCTTTGCTTCTTTGTGCCTGAAAGTCACTTTACTCCTAATTATGTATTTTTTTGTATTTTTTTTTCAGGCGAGCTGACCAATTTTAGTATTTCCTGTAGTGCAGGCCTTGTAGTGGGGAATTCACTCAATTTTTGGAATGTCTGGAATTTTCTCCTTTGTTTCTATAAGAAAGCTTAGCTGGATACATTATTCTAGGCTGGTAGTTCCTTTCACTTAATACTTTAAATTTTTGATTCGTTTTTTTTTTTTTTTCTTACTTGTAAGTTCTGCGCTGAGAAGTCCGATGATAATCCAATGGGGTTTCCTTTCTAAGTTACTGTTTTCTTCTCCCTGGATGCCCTGAGAATTCTATTTTTGTAGTTGATTTTGATATCTTTCATAAAATGTGTCTCGGCAAAGGCCTTTTGGGTTGAGATAACTGGGTGTTCTGTTGACTTCTTGAATTCCAAGCCCCAGCTCATTCCTTAAATTTGGGAAATTCTCATCCTCTATTTGTCTGAAAATGCTTTCTAATCCCTGCCCCTTTTCCTCGCCTTCTGTAGTGCCCATTATTCTTATGTTTCCTTGCCTAGTGGTATCAGCTAGTTCCTGTATATTTCTTTCATTATTTTTTATTGTACAGTTTTTCTCTTCTTCTCTTGATTTATTTCTAGATTTCTGTCTCCTATTTGACTGATCCTTTCTCTGTTTAGTCTTTTCTATTTCCCAAGCTTGCTATTTCATTGTTCAACTTTTGCAAGTTTTTTTTTTTAATCTCCAGATTTATTGTGTTCTTTTTGAGGGGTTCAATCTCCTTGCTCTGCTCATCTAGTTTTTTTTTTTTTTTAATTTCTGAATTTGTCGATATGACTTGTTTTGGAATTCACTAAGTTTTTTCAGAAGTATCATTCTGAATTCTTTGTCATGTAAGTCACATATTTCTATGTATGTAAGCTTATTTTCTGGAGATTTTTCTCTTTCTTTCTGAGATGCCTTGTTACCTTGGTTGTTCATGGTGTTAATGTACTATTTCTCCTCCTGAGTATAATGATAGTGTATTCTGTTGTTTTCTGGAAAGAAGATTTATTATATTAAAGACCTCTTTTAGCCTGCTGCAAACAAACAAGCAAACAAACAAACAAACAAAAAACACTTTTCTTTTGGTTTCCACTTGGTGTGTCTAAGCCTCTTGGATCCCCGCTTTATATAAAGCCTAAATAATGTCTTTTTTTTATTTTTCTTAAAAATATTTAATCATGCTCACTACCCTCAGTTTTAGTCTCTGTGTCAGTGACAGTCTCAGCAGTGTTTACTCAGATTCCCCTGGGATCCACGGTGATCAGTCTCAGAGGATATGGGGGAGGGACCTCTGGGTTGGGATTTGGAGACTGTGGCTTAGCCTTGTTTTGCAACTGGGGCTGTTAAAAATGAAAACTGTTGCTTCTCTGCTGTCCTGTCTCACTTCTGTGCTATCTGCCCTGATGACAGGGACCTGCTGTCAGCTGCATGGAACTCAGAGCACTTCCAGGTAGGGCTATTCAGGGAAGTGGCCGCACTTCACCCCTATACGTCTTTCCGCAGGGAGCTCTGAAGACTGCAAGAGACAGCTGCTTTATTTCCTCCCCGTCCATCACCCGACACTCGGGTTTCTGACCAGTGGTAGCTCTTATGTGCAGATACCACGCTCAGACGTGCTGGTGTGCACTTTGTGTGTTTTGTTGTTGTTGTTGAGTTTTAGATATTCAGCTTATTGTTGTTTCAAAGGCAATGATCTGAGAACATCTCTTACTCTGCCATGTTTCCCAGAATCCTCTGCATTTTTCTATTGTTTTGTTTGTTTCAATTTCTTTTAATTTTGTTCTAATTTTGATTATTTCTTTACTTCTGCTGACTTTAGGCTTCATTTGTTCTTCCTTTCTCATTTTCTAAGATGAAGTGTTGTGTTGTTTATTTGGCTTGTTTTTTTTTTTTTGAGATAGGCATATAATAATATGAATTTTTCTCTTATGACCCCTTTTGCTGAGTCCCAAAAAATTGAATTTTTTTACTATCATCATTATTCATTTCTGTGTATCTCGATCTCTCTTTTTCTTTCTTCACTGACCCAATTATTCTTCAGTAGCATGTTGTTTAATCTCCATGTATTCGTGGTTCTTCTTGCTTTCTTTTCACAGTTGATCTCCAGCCTCAAAGCATTATTAACAGAGTATATAGTTGGTATGATTTCAACCTTCTTGTATTTGTTGAGTCTATATTTATCTACCAGTATTTTTTTCATCCTTTACAATGTTCCATGTGCATAGAGAAGAATATATAAGCAGCTGTTTTGCGATGAAAGTATATGTGAATGTCAATTATATCCAGTTGGTCTCATGTGTCCTTTAAGGATGTTATCTCCTTATTGATTTTCTGTTTGGATGACCTATCCATATCTGACAGTGGGATATTTAGGTCCACTACTATGATACCATTTTTAGTCTGTTTCTCTGTTTGGTTCTGTTTGTAACTGCCTTCAGTATGCCTATAAGCTTATATATTTTGGGGCTCTCTAATTAGGAGCATAAATATTAATAAGTGTTATATCTTCTTGGTATATGATTCCCTTTATCATTATGAAGTGTCCCTCAGTATCTTTCTTTACTTTTTTAAAAATTTTATTTTGAAGTCTATTTCATTTCTATTAGTACCACTACTCCCATGTTTCTATGAATGTCATTTGCCTGAAATATTATTTTCCACTGTCCCTTGAGTCTATATTTGTCTTTGGAACTGAGATGTGTATCCTGGTGGAAGAATATGGTTGGATTTTGTTTTCCGATGCAATCTGCAACTCTATGTCTTTTTATTGGCGAGTTCATTCCATTTACATTTAGGGTGATTATTGAAATACGAAGTTTTCCTATAACCATTTTATGTTTTGTTTTCTGGTAGCTCGATGTTTCCATTGCTTCTTGCCATTATGTGTCTGTTTTGGTTGTTGTTGTTGTTGTTGTTGTTGTTGTTGTTGTTGTTGTTGTTGTTGTTGTTTTGGGGGATTGTAGATTTTCCTCTCGTCCTTCTTGTTTTATGTTATATACTTCAGTCCTGAATCTTTGGCGTGTGTTTACTGCTACCAATATGAGAGGAGTGTCACATATATGTAGTATTCCATTTTCTTCTGTGTGTGCCTTATCTCCATTCCCCTTTGCAGGTTTGGATATTTGAATCCTCCCCCTTTCTGTTATTGTTGTCTCAATTTGTTCCTGTATGTGCTGAACGTTCATTACTATCTTGCAATAGCAAATTTCTTCTTATTGTTTAAGCTTATAATGCCCTGTTATTAGTAAAGGTTGCAGTCTTCTACTTCTATCTACTTGCTAGTTGCCTTACTCATAGCTATGCATTTTTTGTCATTATGTTTTAGGTGAGCTACCCTTTTCAGTATTTCCTGTAATGCAGGCCTTGTAGTGGAGAATTCCCTCTTTTTTTTATGTCTAGAAAGGTCTTTATTTCTCCTTCATATTTAAAGGAGAACTTTACTGGATACATTATTTTGGATGGTTTACTTTCATTTAATAATTTGAATATTTGATTCCACTCCTTTTTGGCTTCAAGTTTTTGCTGAGAAGTCCATCGATCATATAATTGGTTTTCCTTTATAGGTTACCATCTTCTTTTCCCTGGCTGTCCTGAGAATTCTTTCTTTGTCATTGATTTTTATAATTTTAATACAATGTGTCTTGGAGTTTCTCTTCTCCTTCTGATGATTTCTAAATTTCTGTCTTCCTATCACTAATCCTTCCTTCATTAGTCGACTCTATTTCCCAAGCTTGCTGTTTCATTTTTCATCTCTTTCAGTGTGTTCTTCATCTCCAGAAGTTCTATTTAGTTATTTTTGAGGTTTTCAGTCTCCTTCCTAAAATCAGTTGCTGATTAGTCTTTTTTTTCTCCATCCCTTAAATTGTTTATATGAATTATTTTGGATCTCATTGAGTTTTTTCAGAGATGCTGTCCTGAATTCTGTCATTTAAGTTGCATATTTGTATGCCTATAAGCTATTTTTTCTGGAATTTTTTCTTTTTCTTTTGAGAGGCTTTGTCACCTTTGTGTTATGGTGTTTAATGGATTGTTTCTCCACTCTGGCATTAATGGAAGTGTATCTGCTTTTTTTTCCCAGATAGTAGACATTGTATAATTTCTCTCTTTAGCCTGTTGCTAAGAAACAGGTTTTTTGTTTGTTTTATATAACGTCTTAATAGTACCTTTTTTTTTTCCTTATAGATATTCATCACTCTGACTACCCTTCAGTCTCAGTCTCTGTCTGTGTTAGGGGCAGTTTTGGTAGTGTTTGCTCAGATTCCCCTGGGTCTCTACAGTGTTTGTTCTTGGAGGATATGGGAGGAGGTCTCTCTGGGTTGGGGAATGTAAGCTGTGCCTCAGCCTTGCATTTTGCAAACACAGCTGGTAATAATCAACTATTACTTTCTGTTGTCCCTATTCCTCTGCTTTCTGTCCTCATCCCTTGGCACTGCCACTGTGTGGAGCTCACAGCTCTCCAGTCTGTGCTATTCAGGGAATCCATTACACTTCTCCCCTCCACTTCCTCCCTCAGAGAGCTCCAGCTTGGAGAGGCAGCTTCTTTGTTTCTCCCAGTCTGCTGCCTGACTCCTGATGCCTGGCCTGTGGTAACTCTTATGCAAAGATCCCTTGCTCAGACATGCTTGTGTGCTGGTTAGATATTTTTTGTTGTTGTTGTTGTTTTAGATGTTAAGTTCATTGTTATTTCAAAAGGAGAGATCTGGGGATATCTTTAACTCTATGTTTTCTGATTCTATCCTACATTTATAATAGCTTCATAATATTTGTTAGAAATAAAAAGAAATGTGACTTTCATCTGAAATACCCTCCCTCTCTCTCTCTTTTAAGTTTAGTCTGTATACAATATTATATTAGTTATTAATTTCAGGTTTATAGTTATTAAACATTATTATACCTTAACACGTAATGTGTCAAACACAAATACATTGTGTATCCTCATAACCTAGTAGACAATGCTTTTCAAGATGTGTGGTCATCGTTTGTCTGTGTGGATTGTGTATTTGGTGTTGAAAAGCATCCACCTCCAAACATATGTACAATTTTTTTTTTGTATTCTAAAAAGAATATTATATTTCTTATATTAAACTCTTAGGGAAAGCTCTTCTGACCCCAGTGCTGTTGTTCCAGTTATTACATTGCCTGATATCTTAAATGAACTGAAAAGTGTGCTTCATCAGTGGTTACTATATCTGCTATAAATGAGTCATGGATCATAAGACAAAGAATAAAAATTCTCAAAATGTAATCACCATAATTTAATATTTTTAACAATCCAGCCTCCTTCCTTTTGTTCGTGCAATTCCATCCATCTAGAATCTCCTCTTCTTTCCTATGCAAATTCTAATCATCACTCAAGAAAATCTCAAGTTCCACTTATTCCTTGAGTATTTTTGGATTTTATTTTTAACATACTTTATTTTAGAAAAGTATAGTCTATATCAGTCCTCCCCAACCTTTTTTGGCATCAGGAACTGGTGTTCTTCTGAGCATCTAATGCCCGATGATCTGAGGTTGAGCTGAGGCAGTGATGCTAGAGCTGGGGAGTGGATGCAATACAGCTCAGGTTTCACTCATTCCTGCCACTTACCTCCTGCTTCGGCCCAGTTCCTAACCAGTACTGGTTAGTGGCCCGAGGTTTGGGGATCCCTGGTCTGTGTAAGTAGCTTTGTACTTCTTTGTCACATCTCTATTGTTACATTGAACTACGATTTAAATCCTGTTATGTAAAGTTTTATTTGTCTTCTGCCCTCATTAGACTGTAATTTTTTTTTTAAGAGGGCTCTTATTTATTTAGGAAATTTAGTACTAGAATTTTAACATTTTGGAAATACTTACTATGTGCTTTTGACATTGTAAGCTTGGACGTTTCCAAGCATTATCTTGTTTTTATATTAAAATGCTTAGCCTGGTGTATAAACCTCATATACTTAGTATAGCATAGGATGTGTTAGGTATGTGTGTCACTATAGAGTAGTGTTTTAGAATTTGCATTTTAAGTCACACATTACTAAGATCAAATGCTGGCTCTAGCACTTACTTGATCAGGTAACTTACGCTTACTTACAGTTATCATAAATTGCATGATGCATATAAAGAGACTGACAAATTGGAAAAATTCTAAGGACTTAATAATTAGCAGCCGCCTATTACTTTTAAGGGCCATGGATTTTTAAGGTTGAGATGACCTTCTCAACCCCATAAACACATATTTTAGTAGCTACTTGGTAGGGTCAGGAAACATGAATCTTTAATATCAGCTTTTATATACTTGTTTGTCTCTTTCTCATAAATTACATTATTGAATGTTTAAAAAATGTTTGATTCCCCCTTGAGTGGGACATTATTATCATTAGAAATGATTTTGAGCTCTAATTTAAAATGTACATCAGATTTATAGATACTTCTGCATTATTATTTCAAAACCCTACACTCCTGCATATCACTGAGCATAGGGGATCAGAGGAGAAAAGTGGAAGATTCTGAAAGTAACATAGATAACTTGATTACTTAACAAAATAATAAAATGAAAAAGAATTAGCAGGCTATTAGATTTTCAGGTTCTGAGAATTATTTAGTTCTTTTAACTTCCAATCCTCCCTGGAAAATTATCACCAAAAACATGTGGCATATAAGACTGGTCTACATTTTAGATGTGTTTGTGTGAGTATGAGAGTCAAACAGACACTGAGGAAAAAAAAATACTTCCATGCAGGTTACTTTACTATATAATGACTTGGCATTCAGCCACAGGACAAGTGACACCAGAGTACTTTCTGGTCACTTGGCAGATCAAAGAGAAGAAAAACAACACAGTGTCTAAATGTCAAATGCCTACTTTTTTCTTTCACATGTATATTTTAAATCAAAAACTTTGCTTTTCAAGATAGGAGAATTTGTTAAGTTTCATGTGTGCTCTAGCTACTCTGCTTCAAGCTTGTATTTATATTGGATCCAAATGCTTCACTGACAGATATGGGCACATCCAAAAAGCTGTTCCTGGATAAAGTTATTTACACTGAAGTTTGACCCACAAAGACAACAGAATAGCTAAGTACCCTGGGTAAAACTAATAGACAGTTCTACTTTGCTCTAGATCATTTAGATTAAAAAAAAAAAGTGTTCTGATAACTTCAAAGTGTCTTTTCCCCAGCACGCAAACTAGTATGCATGAAAATAGGAATTTGAAACCTAAACTCTTTACATCAAAATATCAAAAAATGGAATCTTATTATTTGGTCTCTTTCTCAAAGGCCTTTGACGAATTGGCCACATACCATTATCTATTATAGTTATAGGCCAGCAAGGTCACACAATGTGAAGGAAGCAGAATCATTATTACATGATAAGGTCTGTTTACGAAAGAATTTTGGAGTTAGACTGCACAGAGGAAAGATTTAATTTTGTCAGCCATATTTGTGCTTATCAAGTGAATACACTTATGTAACATGCATTATATACTGTATGTGTTTGTTCCTAGTACTTTACACACTGTGGTCCAGAAACTGTCCAGATTGTGAAAACATTTTATCCGTTCTTCTTGGCTTGACTTAACTATAAATCTTGAGTTAACCATAAGTTTAAATTTCTAATGTTTTAACAAAAGATTCAGGAAAGTGTACCAGCTATGGGAAATAATTTTTAAAAAATTGATATAATGTAAGATTTTAGAAGAAAGCTTCACCTAGCATGAGACATTTAAAATAAATAATGTTAACCCCCTATATCAATACAATAAGATGTCATCCGAGTCCTATGCTATGTTAAGAGGGAAAATGTTTCTTTCAAATAATATTCAAAACAATTTCCTCATGAATTAAAAGAATTATTCTCTTGTAGTTGAACTGTAATAGAGAAACTTTGTTTCTATTCAACCTCTGCCTCTTATAGTAATATTGATTTCTTTATTATTCAAGTGGGAAAAAAGACAGTCTTGAATCTGAAGAACAAACCTCCCCTAAACACACACTATTTGTAAATGAACCTTCATACCATTGCACTGAATAAACACTTGCCCTTTATGTCATACATGTGCTTCAAATTCTTTGACAAAATGTAAGTGTATTTTAACAGTTGTCAATAACTATAATGAATATCCCTTCACTGAAGACAAACCTATAATTTGGTGGTAGCAGATATGCTAATACTGTAAATCATGGTGTTCTTTTCATTTACCTGTGCCAGCAATAACCTTTAAATTATAGCTGTGCCATCGTTCAAGACTGTTACTCATTTTAACAAGAAAATTACTATTATAACCTCAGAAGAACTTAAAACTAATGTGAAATTCAATATGAGACAAACAAAGGATGTTTATTAAATGAGTAAATGGATGCTAACTTTTTATTTTGGGGGGGGAATGAGAAGAAAGTTCATTATATATTAGAAACAGGGAGAAAAGAAGGGAAGGAATTTCTTCATATAGACAGAAGCAAAGGAACAATTTAATTCCAACCCCAGTGTCCTTTTACCCTGTCCTGAAGTTGTCTGACAAGTATGCCACAAGAGTGACTGAGGAGGGAAAGCATTCTTTCTTGTTTGGGAGAATAAAATGTTGTACAAATTTCTTAGAGAGACAAAGTCGAAGAACTCAATTAAAGAAGCACTAAGGAAACTTTTAAAATAATAAATTCTGTTCCTTTTACTTCAGTAATAAGTTATCAGTCTGAATCCATGTGGAAAATTAACTTTTGTTTTTAGAGTAGTAAATAATATAATGAAAATATTACTGTCCATTTAAAACATCCCTGAGAAATCTGCCAAAGTCAATCTGTATGTATAATTTGAGATTGTTTTTGCTTTCTTGTGGGGGTTGGAATGGGAGAAAATTCTATATTTAAATATTTTCTGTACCAGCAACAGTAAGGAAAAATACAGCTTTCTGTCCTTTCTGCTCTGAAGATCTAATTAATTTTAATGATGTGAAAGTAGTAGATATTTATATTTAAGTGTATGAGAATATAGTTATTATATTTCTAGTTACAAACTCAAAGACCCTTCACTCAACTAAAAATCGGATAAATAGAAATCCATAGGGAGAGTCAAATTTATCCCACTTAAAATGATAGAAAGATTTCTGAGCATTTCCTCTCAAAGTTACTGCCTATTTGTAGGGGAAAAGAAAAAAGGTTAGAAAGTTAGACACCAAACCATAAACACTGAGTATTTTTAGTACTTCTTTGTACTTGATACTTATCTGAACTTACTGAATTTTCTAAAATACATTAATAAGAGAGCAAATGTTTATACATTTTTTTTAATGTGAGTCTGGTGTTATCATATGTATTTCTTGATCTCTGCTTTTATTTTTTCTCTGGCCCAGTCATTCTTTAGTATCATATTATTTTAACCTTCATGTATCTGTGGTTCTTCTCACTTTCTTTTTATAGTTGATCTCCAGTTTCAAAGCATTATGATCAGAGAATATGCATGGTACAATTTCTATCTTCTTAAATTTGTCGAGGCTAGTTTTGTGACCCACATATGGTCTATCCTCGAGATGTTCCATGTGCACTAGAGAAGAATGTATAACCAGCTGTTTTGGTATTAAAGGCTCTGTAAATATTGATTATGTCCAACATGTCTAATGTATCATTTAAAGATGTTATTTTCTTCTTGATTTTCTGTTTGGATGATAAACCATAGATGTCAATGGGGCATTTAGGCCCCTTACTATGATTATGTTTATCATTTTCTCCTGTTAGTTCTCTTAGTAGATGCTTTATATTTTCAGGGGCTCCCTGTTTGGGAGTATAGCCAAGAAGACCTAAGTATTAGGTCTTCTCGATGTATGGTTTCCTTTATCATTATGAGGTGTCCCTCAGTATCTCTCTTTAACTTTTTTTTTTTATCTTGAAGTCTATTTCATCAATTATAAGTACAGCTATGCCCATTTCTTCTGGATGCCATTTGCTCGGATTATTGTTTTCCACCCTTTAACTTTGAGTCTAATTTGTCCTTGTAGCTGAGGTGTGTTTCTTAAAGGCAGAATATTGTTGGGTTCTGTTTTTTGATACAATCTACTGTGCCTTTTTATTGGTGAATTCAGTCCATTTACATTTAGGATGGTATTCCTATAGCCATTTTATCTTTAATTTTCTAGTAGTTTAGTGTCTGCATTGTTTCTTTGTCCATGTGCTTCTGTATGTTATTTTAATTTGTGGTATTGAGTGGATTTTGCCTCTATTCCTCATATCTTCTGCTATGTGTCTCAGTTTTGGATTTATGGAGTGTGGTTACCATTAAGTTTCTGTAAAGAATACATATACATAAGTAGTTTATTTTCTTCTGAGTGTGCCTTATCTCCATTCCCCTTAGTGGATTTGGATGTTTTCGTGCACCCCTATGCTGTTTTTGTTGACTCTAAATAGCACTATATGCCCTGAGCATTCTTTTTTAAGGTGTAATAGCTGTTATCTTCTACTTCTTTTAGTGACATTTTGAGGGGCCTTTAGCCATTATGTAATATTGAAGCTTATAATACCCTGTCTTAATAAGGGTTGCAGCACTTCTTGCTTTCTATCTGCTTTTTAGTCATCTTACTCATAGTTAAGTATTTTAGGTCTTTATTTCAAGTAGAAGATCCCCTTCAGAATTTCTGTAATGCAATTTTGTGGGAGGAGAATTCACTCAGCTTTTGTATGTCGGAAAGTTCTCTCTCTCTCTCTCTCCTCTCTCTCTCTCTCTCGATATATATATATATATAATGTTATGTATAAATACATATTTATATAAATAATATATAAATATATATATATGTATGTATAAATACATATTTATATAAATATATATAAATATATATATATAATGTATGTATAAATACATATTTATATAAATATATATAAATATAATATATATATATATATATATATAATATATATATATATATATATATATATATTATATTTCTTCTAAGCTTTGGGGACTATGTTTCTAGGAATGTGTCCATTTCTTTCGGATTGTCCAATTTGTTGGCCTATAATTGCTCATAGTATTTTCGTATGATCCTTTGTATGTCTGTGGAGTTCCTAGTTAATTCTCCTCTTTCATTTTTTATTTTATTTATTTGAGCCCTCTCTTTTTTCCTTGATGAGCCTGGCTAAGGTCTGTCAATTTTGTTTATCATTTCAAAGCACCAGCTCTTGGTTTTATTGATTTTTTGTATAGTTTTCCTAGACTCTGTTTATTTCTGTTCTTGTGTATATTATTTCCTTCCTTCTATTAACTTTGGGCTGTGATTGCTGTTCTTTTTCTTGTTCTTTTAAATGTAACATTGGATTGATTATTCGAGCTTTTTCTCATTTCTTGAGGTAGGCCTATATTTCTATGAATTTCCCTCTTAGAACTGCTTTTGCTGTGTCCTATAGATTTTGACTGATTGTGTTTTCATTTTCATTTGCCTCTCATTATCTATTGATTTCTTTCTTGATCTCATTAATAACTCATTATTGTGTAGTAGCATGCTATTTAGCCTCCATGAGTGTGAATTTTCCAGGTTTGTTTTTTTTTTTTTTTGTAGTTGATTTCTAGTTTCATAACATTGTGATTAGAGAAAATGGTTGATATAATTTCAATCTTCTTAAATGTATTGAGACTTGTTTTGTCCTAACATGTAGTCTAGCATTAAAAATAGTCCATGTACACTTGAGAAAAATGTATATTTTGCTGTTTTAGGGTAAAACACTTTGAAAATATCTATTAAATCCATCTGGTCTAGTGTGTCTTTTAGGCCCATTGTTTCCTTGTTGATTCTTTGCCTGGAAGATCTGTCCATTGGTGTCAATGGAGTGGTAAGACTTTAAGTCTTACACACTACTATAAGTGTGTTACTGTTGATCTCTCCTTTTACCTCAGTCAATAATTGCTTTATGTATGTAGGTGCTCTGATGTTGGGTTCATATGTATTTACTAGGTTGATGTCTTCTTGATTTATTGATTCCTTTATTATTTCTCAATGCCCTTCTTTGCTCTTACTACAGCCTTTGTATTAATGTCTATTTTTATCTGCTATAAGTATTGCTACCCAAGCTTTTTTTTTCCTTTTCCTTTCCATTTCTGTGAAAAATATTTTCCCATCCATTTCCTTTCAATCTTGAGTGTCATTTGATCTGAAGTGGGTCACTTGTAGACAGCATATGAATGGGTCTTATTTCTTATCCATTCAGCTACCCTATGTCCTTTGATTGGAGCATTTAATCTTTGTACATTTAAAGTGATTACTGATACGTACATAGTTACTGCCATTTTATTATTCATATTTGTTATTTCTATTTTCTTTTTTACTACTTTTTCATTACAGAAGTCCCTTTAACATTTCTTGTAATACTAGCTTGTTGATGATGAATTCCTTAAGTTTTTTTTTTTTTTTCCTGTCAGGGAAGATCTTTATCTCACCTTCCATTTTAATCAAAAGCTTGCCAGGTAGAGTATTTGTGATTGCAGATTCTTCTTTTGTTTCATATCTTTGAATATTTTTCGCCAGTCCCTTCTTGCCTGCAAAGTTTCCATTGAAAAATTAGCAGACATTCTTATAGGGGTACCCTTGTAAGCAAGTAGCTGCCTTTCTCTTGCTGTTTTTCAAATTCTCTCTTTGTCTTTGACTTTAGCATTTAATTAAGTGTATCTTGGTGTGGGTCTGTTTGATTTCCTCTAGTTTGAGACTCTTTGTGCTTCCTGATCTTGTATGTTTACTTCTTTTGTCAGTTTATGGAAGTTTTCTGTCATTTCTTCAGATAGATTCTCAATCCCTTGCTCTCTCTCTCTCCTTCAGGTACTCCATGATCCAGATATTGTTATGCTTCATGTTGTCCCAGAGGTCTTTTAAACTGTCTTCATTGTTTTAAATACTTTTTTTTCTTTTTGTTGTTCTAATTGGGTGCATTCTACTACCTTGTTTCCAGTTCACTGATTTGATCTTTGGCTTCAATACCAGTCTACTGTTGAATCCTTCTAGTGTATTCTTCATTTTAGTTATTGTATTCTTCGTTTATGTCTGGTACTTTTTTATGGTTTCTGTGTCCTTTTTTATGCTTACGAACTCTCTGTTGAGGTTCTCCTTCTTTCATCTATGCTCTCCCTAAGTTTGTCGAGCATCCTTATAACCATTACTTTTGAACTCCGTATATAGTAGGTTGCTTGCCTCGATTTTTTGGAGTTTTCTCCTGTTGTTTCATTTGTGTCATGTTCATTTGTTTTCTCATTTATTAGCCTCTCTGTGTTTGTTTCTATGTGCCAGGAATATATGTTTTGTCTTTCAGCCTTGGCCAGATGGCCTAATGTAAAGGTTTCATTTGTGCCCAGCCATGCACTCTCCCTGATCCCATATCCTGGGTTCTCTGGACATAATATTTGTGTGGGTTGTGTGATCTTCTGTTGTCATCAAGCCTTTATTGTTGTTAGTACACCAATAAAGGGAATTAAAACTCAAGCTAATTGTGGGAATTGGCAGCACCCACAGGGTAAGAGTTTCTGTGTGGGGGCTGATCCCATTGAGTGGATTTGCCCTAAGAATCTGTGTACTTATTGTAATCACCCTTTGTGGATGCCACTAATGGGTCTTGTCAAGGGTTGCTCTGCTGTCATCTGATGTCAGCCTCCGGTGGATTGTTTTGTGGCCCCTTGGGAGGAGATCTTGAGTAGGCCAAGGTCACCACTTCTTTTGATTGCTCAGGGCTACCTGGTGGGAACTGCAAAGCAATCTGCAGATAGTTGTTACCATGCTGGAACTATAAGTATGTGGAAGAGACAATGTTATAGGCAGTAGTCTTGTTATCCCCCATCTTTGACCTAGGGCTGTTTAGTAGAGGGACCTGTGCTCCTCCAAGTGTGACATTGCCTGTTGGTTGCCCATAAGTCTCTGAAACTGGAAAATCCTCTGCGTGATAAGCATGTTAGGTGGCCTGGGAACCTTGGGTATCTCCTGAGTCTATCGAGTAAATTTCCCCTGCCACTGCAGTGTCAATTTACCTGCCAGAACTGTCTCTGTTTCTCTCTGCTACAAGTTTCCAATCATAGCAAGATCCACTGCAGCCCACTTTGAGCCTGAATGCACCACACCAGGGCAAGGGCAGCTGCCTATTAAAATGGGGCGAGCACTTTGTGTATTGGATGGGGCAGGAACTCAGGGAGACAAGGGCTGTCAGGCCAATAAGACCATGTGATCCCTTCAAAAGATATTACAGCTCATACAGGCAGCAATGGTCTGCCCACAACTCTTTTCTCAAAACTGCGTTCACTGTGTTAGACAAAGTCTGTTGCCTGCACTAACAGCACAACCCCAGATTCAAGTAGAGCAGGGCAGGCTGCCTGCAAATGGACTGCAGGCACTTTGTGGCTTGGGTGAAGTGGGATCTCAGGGAAGACAAGGTCCATCAGGCCAATATGGCCTAAGTTTTGCTGCAACTTCTGTGCCTTGGCTTTCCTGCTATAGTCACAGATCACAGTAAGAAAAGTAACCATTTGTGCATTCCTGCAAACCCAGTTCACATGAAGAAGAACCGATATATGGCACTAGCCCTAGGTCCCCAATATCCACCATAGTTGTATTGGCAGCAATGATGTGCCTGAAAACTATCTTGGAAATGCATGCTCCCAGTGCTTGCTGCCAGCTGTGAATGCTTGGCCCTTAATAGGTGCACGGTGTGGCAGTCATTCAGCAACAAAAGCCCTGGGTAATCTGCAGGTTGGATGGGGCTGGCTGATCTCCTCAGGACTGAACTCCCTAATGTCCCTAGTGAGGGTCTGTACAATCAAGCTGGTGTGATCTGTAGATTGCAAGTGGGGGGGGGTGGACTAAGGCACAATGATGGCTGCCTTCCCAGCCTTTGTTCTGGTGCCAGGTAATGCAGACTTCTTGGTAGGAATCCCACATTGAGCCTCTTACCCACCACCAGTGGTCCTGAGTTGAGTTGTCTGCAGGTCAGAAAGCCTGTGCATGCGTCCTTCAAAGGAGTTTCCAAGGTTTTATTATCCTTCCATCTCACCAAGAGGGCTGGAATATCCTCTGTTTGTAGTCAGAGTTATTGGAATCTCCTCTTCCCTGGACTGGGTCTGGGCTTGGGAGCCCCCAAATGAGGCCAGGACCTCTCTCTCCTTCAGGGGAGCCTCTGCAGCCTCTCCCTCCCTCCCAATGATCCTCTACCACCCTCAGGTGCAGGTACAGCTGGATTCACCACTTTCCCCCTGCTACCAGCTTGAGTGTGGCTCCTTCTTTATATTTATCAGACGTAGGTGTTATGACCAGCTGGAGTTCAGGTGATTCTCCATGTTGATTATTTATTAATTTGGTTGTAATTTTCAATGTGGGCCTCAGAGGAGTGAACCCTGCTTTTGCTTAGTCCACCATCTCTTCTGCCAGAGAAACATAGATTTTATAAGTGGAATATTATTTAGCCATAAAAAGAAGAAAATCCCCTTATTTGTGACAACATGGATGGACCTCAAAAGTATTATGCTGAGTGAAATCAGTCAGACAGAGAAGACAGACACTGTATTGATCTCACTTTATGTGGAATCTTTAAAGAAGCTAAATTCTTCGTTCCTAGTGTAGAATTGTTTAACTAAAATCAAAAAAATATTTTCTACATAAGAATACACAATTATTGTTGAGTAGTATTCAACTGGATATACTACTCAGCCATAGGAGAAAATTAAATACTGCCATTTGCAAGAACATTGATGTATCTTAAGAATATATGCTATGTGAAATAAGTCAGACAGTATATAACAAGAACCACATGATTTCACTCATATGCAGTATATAAAAAACTGAAATCAACAAAAAAAAAAACCAAGACTAACGAACCAATGAACAAAAAACTCATGGACACGACAATAGTATGGTGGTTACCAGAGGGAAAGTGGTATAAGGAAGAGGTAGAAAAGGGTAAAGGCACTAAACATATGATGACAGAAAGATATTTGACTTTGAATTGTAAAAACACAATGGTAATTATTATAGATTTGCACACTTGAAATCGATGTAATTTTATTAACCAATGTCACTTCAATACATTTAATAAAATTTAAAAATAATATTATAATTACAAAAATTAAGAAAATAATATATTGACATATGCCACAATTATATAAATAAAAAAAAGAATAAATAAGCAAGGAAGTCCAGTAGAAGGGGAAACTTCTCATTACAGTAGAATTCCAGTAAATAGTTGTAAAAGGGATAAAGGAATTAGATAATCAGCATTTATTTTAAAGAAATCAAACAAAAACCATCAGATTTGAATAGAAGCATGAAAAGACCCCGAATTGCCAAAGCCATCATGAAAAAAATCAGTGAGGCTGGAGGCTCCACTCTGCCTGACTTCAAATTATACTACAAAGCACCAGTAATCAAAATGGCATGGTATTGCCAGCAAAACATACACAAATACCAGTGGAACAGAATTGAGAGTCCAGAAGTAAACCCATATTCATATGGGCTAATGATTTTCAACAACAAAAAAAAAAGCCAAAAACATACAGTGGAGAAAGGAAAATTCTCTTCAATAAATGGTTGGGAAAACTGGAAAGCCACCTACAAAAGAATGAAACTAACTGTTGTCTATCACCACACTCCAAAATTAACTAAAATGGATTAAGACCTCAATATAAGACCTGAAACAATAAAACACATAGAAGAAAACATAGGAACTAAACTCAAGGACCTTGGACTTAAAGAGATTTCATCAATTTGACCTCAAAATCAAGGGAAGTAAAAGCTAAAATAAATGAATGGGACTACATCAAACAAAAAGCTTCTGCTCAGCAAAAGAAACCAATCAAGGTAAATAGAGAACCATCCAAGTGGGAAAATATATTTGCAAGCAATGCCTCTGATAAAGGGCCTAATATCCAAAATATACAAAGAACTCATACAACTCAATAACAACAAAAAACAACAACAAACACATGATCTCATCAAAAAAATGGGCAAGGACTGAACAGACACTTTCCCTAGAGAACATACAAATGGCCTACAAACATTTGAAAAGATGCTCAACATCGCTAGCTATTAGGGAAATGCAAATCAAAACCACAATGAAATACCATCTCACACCTGTTCGAATAGCTATAATCAACAGGACAAGTAATAACAAATGTTGGAGAGGATGTGGAGAAAAAGCAACCCTCCATAAACTGCTGTTGGGACTGTGAATTGGTACAGCCACTGTGGAAAACAGTATAGAGATTACTCAAAACTAAGAATTAAACTATATGATCCAGCAATCCCTCTACTGGATATTTACCCCAAAGACTTGAAAGCCCATATCCAAAAAATATTTGCGCACCAATGTTCACAGCAGCACTATTCACAGTGGTGAAGAAATGGAAGAAACCAAAGTGTCCTACGATATTATTTGATCAAGAAGCAGTGGTACATATATATAATAGAATATTACTCAGCCGTCAGAAGAGATGAAATTCTGCCATTTGTGAGAACTTGGATGGACCTCGAGAATGATCATGCTGAGCAAAATAAGCCAGACAGAGAAAGTTGAAAATCACATATATCACATGATATATGTGGGATATAAACCTAAAAGCAACAAATGAAACAGGACAAACAAACAAGAGACTCGTGGACATGGTCTATAGACTAGTGGTTACCAGAGGGTAGGGAGTGGGAGCAGGGGGGAAGGTAGACAGGATAAGGGGGGTCAAATATGCAAATGATAGAAAGAAATCCAACTATGGGAGGTAAACACACAGTATCTATCTATCTATCTATCTATCTATCTATCTATCTATCTATATGCCTTACTGTTAAAGAGTACAGCTGAAACATATGATTTTCTTAGTGTCATAAATAAATAAATAGATGAATAAATAAATAAATATCTTTATGTAAATTATTTGCAATCAAGAAAAATTACAGTATGAAAAAAAACAAAGAAAATTATCATTCGGCATTCACCATACTAATACTTGTTTTGAGTCATGGATCTCAGTAGATATTCAAATTATTAAGCAAAAATATGATGAGAAACAGAATATTTACATGGTCTCAAAGTATCTCTTCATAAGACCCTGACAGAAAGTTAAAAAATGTAATTACAATTGAGAACCCCTGAAGAAATCAGTTTAACCAAGTGATGAAAATTATGATCACTGGTAATAGGAATAAATAGGACATGTAGATGCCATATGTCCTCTATATGATGTACTTAGGTCACACCATCTCTTCTGTGATATTCTTACAAAATAAAACAAAACAAACAAACTAACTTAAGCTTGAATCTTACCATGAGGAAAGCTCAGATGAAACCCAACTTGAAAGACTTCTACAAAAAACATCCTAATTTTTTTCAATATCAATGTTATAAAACCAAACAAACAAAAGGCTAATGTCCTATATAAAGATTTTTAAAGAGATATTAACAACTGAAAACAACAGTTGATCCAGGATTTTCTGCTGTAGGAAGAGCATTATCGAGACAATAATATCTCGACTTTTTCTTTTGAGTTAATTTTATTGTGTTTATGATATTATTTTCAGGTGTGAGAACACTCTCCACAATAATCATTCTGTTTTTTTCCCTCTATTCTCTCCCTCATGTCAAAGCATTACAATTGATAATTCTAAATTCCAGATCTAAAAAGTATAAAATTGTTTATTACATAAAAAGAGTTAAATTGTTTGAGTTACCTGGAATAGGATGCCTATTTTTCAGAATGCCGAGCACCTTAAGATTCAAGGGCAGTATGATATGGAAAAAAAAATCCTCATATTGTAGTGACAAATTGAGCAGTGACATAATTAGTATTAATTGAAGGGCGATGATGAATTTACTAATGCCAAACTTCTTAATACTTCCATTGACTGATATTTGAAATGCTACCAGAGATTGGTTAAGGAAGTTATGGTTCATATATACAATGGAATATTAATCAGCCATAAACAAATGAAATCTTACCATTTGCAATGACATTGATAGACCTAGAGGTTATTATGTTGAGTGAAATAAGTCAGACAGAAAAAGATAAATGCCATGTGATTTTACTTATATGTGGAATCTAAGGAACAAAAAGAACAAACTAATTGAAAACAGACTCACAAATATAGAGGACAATCTGGTGATGGTAAGAGGGCAGGGAGGTTGGGGGTCTGAGAGATGGCACTGAAAGGTTAAAGAAAAAGTACAAATTAGTAGTTTTATATATGGCCACAGCAATGGAGAGCACAGAATATGGAAACACAGTGAGCAATAATGTAATGGCTAGGTGTAAAGTCATAGGAGAGAAAGAGTAATCAGGGGGATCATTTCATAAACTATGTAAATGAGAAAAATTACTGTATACTTGAAACTAATAATAAAATAAAAATTAAAAAAATATCAGAAATGTTTATCATTTAGTTTAAGAGGATTTTCATTGAAATATTAGTTACCTAGTTCTCAGTTCCTTGTAATCTTAATATAAATGAAGATATTGACCATGAATATGACTTGGAGAGAAAAGAAATTAATAATGACTCTGAGCACCTGAGTAGAAATTTGTTTAGGAGGTAATGGAGCTGAGGATACAGGATATAAAATGGAAGAAAGACCTCAATCATCAAATTTTATAGATGTTTAATTTGTCCCAAAAGGGCCTTGTTTTTGGAGCAGTAGGGACACAGTTCATTTGTCTTTTCAGTTTTCAGTTATTCTGAGAATCCCTAATAAAACAAGAACCATACAGAAGTGCCAACTAGCTAGAATGCAATAGTTTCATTTTATAATTCTAAAATAGAGAATGATGTTGGTCTTGTGAATAGAATACAGTGGATTGGATTAGCCTAGGTCATAACCTAATGTTGCCTTATAAATCAATTGGATTTCTTAATACAGCCTGTTTCTTCATGCAGGAAACTTATGAAATCAGATTTTTATCTTCAATATACTTATTAAACTCAATAAGTGGTATAATGTAAATAATGGATATTTAATTAACATATTATGATTAAATTTTAATTAAATGCTCATTTAAAACATCTCAAAAGTTATCATTCAAGTTAATGTAGGTTTGATTCTTTATAAATCTACTTAAATCGTATGTTCTGTTTGACAATGAATTAAAGATCCATTAAGGCACAGCATGTGAATGCATTTTTACAATACTAAGGAATTGAGTGATCATTGAAAATGATGATGATGAGATGATACTACTACTAATAATATTATAACTTATTTTTATTTATATATCAGGTGAAATTTTGCTGTAAGTTACAGTTTTATAGGTATATAATAATTAAAATCAAATAAACTATATTAAACTGTATTTCAGATTTTGCCATTGTGTGATCCAACTTTACTAGCCACTACATTATTCTATCTTCTTATAATCTCTTGTTATTCCAATATGCAATGTTCACATTAATTCAATTATTTATTCACTCACTCATTTTACCAGTTTTTATTTGGCATCTATTAAGGACAAGAGACCATGTTCAATGTTATGTAGAATATAGAAATGATCAGGGCACATCTCAAATTTTAGCGCATCATTTAGTATGAGAGATGTGATGAGAATATGAAAAACAGAAAGTGATTCAAGGAAAAAAATGTTTAATTAAGATAACAAAGAATTTAACATCCAACGTCCATGCCAAACCTTTGATTTCCCAACTATTTTAGTTGAGGTAAATAATTTCACTATAAGTTGGAAAAGGCACTAACATGAGAAGGCTTTTGAGTTGTTCCTGGAAGTGTGTATATTATTTCAACTGACATTTTTGGAGTGGAAAGCAATGCATGCACTGGGTTCAGTATGAATTAAGATGCTGTGGTAGAAAAGTTAGAGGTTGGTTTGGGGTGGAGAAAGTTGTCAAGTTTGACTGTAATAGACAATTATAGAGGAACAGCAGAAGAGAAGACTGGAAAATGTCCTTAAGTGTGTCAAATCTAACTTATAATTGAACACATGAAACCTTGAAATTTTACCCAGTATTTAACACTTTAAGATAATTTACTATTTCAAGTCTTCTGTTCCCTTGCTAATTTTCTATCTAGTTTTACTATTTATTATTGAAAGTGGAGAACTAAAGTCTCCTACTATTATTGTTGAAATGTCTATCCTTCCCTTTAATTCTTTTTTTGTACATGAATTTTTGTGCATATGTTTATAACTGTGTGTATTCCTGATGGCATGACCTCTTATCATTATAAAATGTCTTCTACAGTAATATTGTTTTGTCTTAATGTATATATTGTCTGATATGACTATAGCTACTCCAGCTGTTTTGGTTACTATTTTAATGGTATAACTACTTTCAACCAATTGTGTTTTTGAATCTATAGTGCGTCTCTTGTAGAAAGCATAAAATTAAATAACATATTTAATCCATTCTGGCAATTCCTGCCTTTCAATTGCAGTGTTTATTCTATTTACATTTAATGTAATTGTGAATAAGGTAAAGATTGCATCTGCTATTTTGCTATTTGTTTTTGGTATATCTGACCATTTTTGTTCTTCTATTCTTGAATTACTGTCTTCTGTTTTGTATAGCTAGGGTGGTCTTAGTTTCTCCCTCATTGTTGAAGGGTAATTTTGTGGATGACAGTCTTTTCTTTTTCAGAAATTTAGTTGTGTCAAACCACTGCCTTCTTGCTTCTATGATATCTGATGAGGAATCAACAGTTATTCTTCTTTAGAATCATGTGTATGTAATGAGACATCTCTCTTGTTGCTTTTATGACCCTATTTGTCTTTGGCTGTTGACAATTCGATTATGATGTGTCTAGGTATGAATTGCCTTTGAGCTTTCTTTTTTTTTTACTTAGAGGTTATTGAATTTCTTGAATGTGTAGATTCACGACTTTCATAAAATTTTAGTTTTCAACCATGTTTTATTTAAATATTCTTTCTACTTCTTTCTTTCCTCTCCCCTAGGACTTCTATTATACATGTGCTGGTATGTTTGATTGTACCCCAGAGGTCACTGATGATCTTTATCTTTTTCTTCTTTTTTTTGTTCTTTCTGATCCTCAGACTGGATAATCACTATTGATCTATTTGCAATTTTACTGATTCTTTCTTTATAACATTCTACATCTGCTAATAATCCCTATAAAGAATTTTTATTTCTTATTGTATTTTTCGACTCCAGAATTGTCTATTTTTGAAAAATAATTTATTTTTTAGTGATATTCTCTATTTGTTGAGCTATTGCTTTCATACCTTCCTTTACTTATTTGATATGGTTCCCTTTAGTTTTTTGAACATGTTGATAATAGTTGATTGAAAATTTATATATGATATACCAATATACTATCTTCTTCAAGAAATTTCTATTGACTGTTTTTCCCATTTCTTTTAGTGTCTCATAAGTTATTCTGAAAAGTGACCTTTTAAAATAATACAATATAGGAACTTTAGAAATCAGATTTCCTCTACCCAGAGTTCTCTATAATTGGTGTTTTATTGATGTCATTGTTGGTTTTTGCTTCTTTGGTGGCTGAAATATTTTCATTAATTTAGTTGTCATCTAATGACTATTCAGAAAATTTTTACTGCCTTGAACCAATAAATCTGTTATCCTTTGCTGAAGGACTTTGTTTGGGCTGGGCACAACTTTGATGCTCAGAGAGTAGACAACACTATCTTAGCTATCACTTTCTGTTCACACAGGGCCTCAAAATCATCTGGGGAAGATAAATTATGGCCTTCTCAGATCTTCAGATCTTTCCTTGGCATGTGCATAGTCCTTCACATGCTTATGAACTAGATTCTCACAACTATGTCAGTGCTTTGGAAACCGCCAAAGAACATCTTTGATTTCCCCAACTCATATTGCTATAAGCTACAGTTTTATAGGTATATAAAAATTAAAATCAAATAAACTCATATTACTACCATTAGCAGCTACACTGTTAAATAATCATCACTGATTATTTTCAAATATTCCCTGGGAGTATGGTTTTCCTCACTGAGTGAGCTCTAAGTCAGATAAAATAGTTATGAGACCTGTGAATGGAGCTTACCCAGGGAACTCCCAAAGAGGTCAAATAATTTCAATGATCAGAGGATGGGGTATTTGAGGAGATCAAAGTGTTATTTGTTTGTGTTTTCTTGGTGGCTGCTAGGTAGCTGGTTTACCAGTTACTGATTTGGCCAACCATATACCATGATTGAGAGACTGCTGGTTTTAAGAGCATCATGGAGCTGGGGAAAGCGTGTTGTTATTATTAATATTAGGCAGTATTTTTCCTGAGTATATGCTCCTTGGATTGTTCCAAGCCTTCAGTTAATTTTCTAAGTTCTGAAACAGTTCATTAGACTGTTTTTTTCAGTGTGCTCATTGTTTTAATGGTAAAATGGATTTTCACAGGTTCTTAAACTACCATTAAAACATCTCACCTATCTAATTTACTAAGTAAACCCTCATCACTGATTGATCTTGTATATGAAGCAAACACCAAACAAAAAATTTAATGTAGGATGTAGAACATCAGTAAAATAAAGCTCAACAGCTAAACTATGGTATAATTGTAAGGGCTGTTATTAAAAAAAAAAAGCAGGAGATAAGAGTAATAGTGTTACTCATGGCAAATGTATAGAAGAAAATAATATTCCAAAAATAAGTAGATGGGAAAGGTTGTTTGGTAACAGAAACAAAAAATAAAGAGGGCACACATGAAGAGGGTGTCCAAGACTAGAGGCAATATTGGAGAATAGCAGTGAAGAGAATGGAAACCTTATCAAATGAAGGGAATGCTGGACAAGGGAGGAGATGAAACACAATTAATCAAATCAGCAGAAAAGTGGCTGCTTATAAGATCCAATTTGAGGTTTGTTAGGTTCTAGGCATGATATACACATCCCTGCCTGAAAGAATTTCTTCCAAATGACCTGACATTGTCACCATTTAGGAGACTAGGCTGTATAAGGCTTTCAAAATCATTCAGATTCTTTTATTAAGGTACAAATATCCCTATAATAAACAGGAAAGCGTTCATAAAAGAGTTATATAAATAAGATAAACAAATTTTGGTTAAAGACAAGAGATAATATCTTAGCAGGATTAGTTAAAAGCTACTTAAAAATGATGAGGCTCTGAGGCGAAAAAGGAGGCTCTTTGGGTTGGGGGTAAAAGCTGGCAATAGCAATGACAGTGCACAGAAGACCAGTATTACAAAGATAGTCTTGGCTGGATACATAACATTAAGAAGCACTAATCTTATTTATTTATTTATTTATTTATTTATTTATTTATTTGTTTGTTTGACTTGGAGTAGTTTTTATTTATTTTATTTATTTTTATTTTTATGGTGATATTGGTTAACAAATTCCAGTAAGTTTCAGCTGTATACTTCAACAGTAAGGAATATATATATTTATTTTTTTTTTGACATTGTGTGTTCACCTCCCATAGCTAAATTTATTTTTGTCACTGAATATTTGACCTCCTTTACCCTGTCTGCCTCCCCACTCCTGACACCCATTACCCTCTAGTAACCACTAGTGTTTAGTCCATGTCCATGAGCCTCTGTTTGTCCTGTTATTTTGTTGCTTTTAGGTTTATATTCCACATATAAGTGATATCATGTGATTTTCAACTTTTTATGTCTGGCTTATTTCACTTAGCATGATTATCTCAAAGTACATCTATGTCGTCACAAATGGCAGAATTTCACCTCTTCTGATGGCTAAGTAATATTCTATTGTATATATGTACCACAGAAGAAGCAATAATCTTTTAAATATTGAGTAAGTAATATAGGGTAGTTATCAAAAACTCAGAAAGCTGTAGCAGCTTAGATACTGTACGGTGATTAAATTGACATTGTCAAAGATGTTTAGAAGAACAAAATGAGAGTAATAAGGTGAAATTATCCACTTGGCAGATGAAGCAGTAAACTATCTCAACTAGGGTCTTTCCATTCCTGATTCTTCAAGATATGAGCATATCATTATTTCAGATAACTCTCCTGATTACATTACAATTTTATTTTTATTTCTTAAATTTATTATAATTTATTTATGTATGACCCTCACTTAGATTTTTATGACTGTAATCAGAATTGTTTCAAAAATTGGTAACCTATGAATAAAGTATTGTGCCTGATATGTATTATAGTAGGTACTCAATGAGTACTACTATTGGTATCAATCAATAAACCATTGGTTGCTTAAGAAATAACTGTGACTATATAAGATGTTGGGTGCTAAAGGGGCTACAAAGTTATGTAAAACATGTTCTTTACTTTCTAGGAGTTTAAAGTCTCTTTGGAGTAATAAGCCATGCACAAAGTGAAAAAAAGTAACTACAATAGATAAGCCTTAACCCTTTTCCATGTGCACCAAGAATACTTGCCAGTGGTGCTTTCGTCTGTAGCATTTACCCTGAGATAACTTGCTGATTACAGCCCTAATAGTACCCTCAAAGTTTGCTGTGAAATATATCAATTTTATTCTTATTTTCGCATCATTCTAGTATAGCAATAGTGTTTGGAAACAAATGACGTCATTCTCTTTATAACATTCTGTCTTTAGTAGTGTTATTTCCACTTATGAAATATAGTAATTCTTGATCACTGAAAACATAGTATTCCTACTTTTGATATTAAATGAATGCTGACAGTGAGCTGCACTTTTTTTTTTTTTCTAAGTGGGACAAGGAATGACCCACATAATTCTTGGAGTAGGAGTTCAGAGAAGATAATACATTTTTAAATGGGTTAACCATGGATAAAATTAAGTATTTACAGTGTATTTTATATGGGAAACCAAAATAAAAGGAGTTCAAAGGGAAAAGAGGTCAATGTGGGATATGCCAGCTCTGTGCTATGCACTAGATGGAGTACAAAAGAAAGTAGGCTTTTGATATTTAGTATATTATTATGCCATCCCCTTTAGGCCACTTACCATTATTGATAATAATAAAGCAATATATTAATTTTTTATGGTGTGCGAGGCTCTATTCTAATCATTTTATATGAATTACCTTATTTAATTCTAAAAAGACCATATATATATAGAAGGTACAGTTATAAGTCCCATTTATAGGTGAGTCAAATGATAGAAAAGTCAAGTAACTTGCCAGTGCCACAAAACTAATGGCAGGATTTTAAATCCAGGGTCCACATCTTAGCCACTATATTTTACTTATATTTGACATTCTACAAACAAACTATAAACTTATTGGTTTAAGAAATTCTCAAACATTATTTTAATGCCCATCTTTACCATATTCTCTTTCAGAGATATCAAACTCTTTCTTCAAGGGTCTTCTAAATACTGACAAATAACTTAGATATTTGAATGATATCTCATTTCTCCTTTGTTTCTATAATCACAGTGCATTATTAAGACTTGGATATAACTTTTCTATGTCTTACTTTCTTAAAATCAGAATCTGATTTACAAGGTAATTGTGAGGATAAAATGAGGGAATACCTATAAAAAGTTTAGCAATGTGGTTAGTATATAGTAGTAAGCTATCAACAATTAATCATAAAATATATTGGTTATTTGTTTAAGATATTTTAATATAGCCATACATTAAAGTTGCACATAAAATATGTATATACACTTTCCACCTCCTTTATATTTGTAAATTTTTTGCTGGGTAGACATTGGGAAATTTTCCTCTCTTTATCATTTCTAATACAGCCATTTGCACACAATTCATGTTTAATAACTGTGTGTTATCAATTATAAGTTAAAACAAATTTGAATAATCATGGAGGAGTAGAAGGAATAAAATCTTATTGCATTCAAGCCCATGGAAAAAATACAATTAAGTCTGATTTTAATAGAAGCAATTATATCAACATATAATAATTCCTGTTAAAATAAAGAAAGAATATTCCCATTTATCAATAATCAAGCTTTTCTGCAAAAATAATCCGTCAAAAAAATAATCAAAAAACATTTTGAAATAACATGTTGATTCTTATTGCTGGATTTGTATAAGCAATACATTTTCTTTTTCTTCATTTCTCATAAAGAGATTTTTTTTCCTCATAAGGTTTTTCTGTAGAGGCCTTAACAGCCTTGTTAAGCTTATAGTCTATAGATGAGTCATGGTCACATAAGTTATTTTGAAACCTGGGACTTTAAATAATTGTCTTTCATCATTACCGTTTTGATCAATCATTTGTAGTTTGATTACTGAGCAGCCAGAAATAACTGGGGCTGATTGTTGAGATCAACCTAATAACTGAGTAAAACTGACCCTTCGGTGGACAAGTTACTGCTTGGTAATTTACCTTTTGACATCCAGGAAGAAAAGATTACATATGTGTAGATTGATTTTTTGTCACTTCAGCATGCTATACAGGAATATCATTTTTGTTTCAATTTTAGATAAACCTCATATAAGTAGAATGATTATCACTCATAGCCTCTGTTTAGCTTACAAGTTTTCTCCTTAAAATTAAATTATCTAATTTATGAAATAGTAACTAAGAAGACAAAATATATCACAATAGAGATCAAGGACTCAAACTTGAGCCTAAAAGGAAAATTAATTTGAGAGGCAATGTAAAGGACTTCGATTAGTATCTAGGACAGTCATTATACTGGTTCACTTTCTTTCTGGTTTGAACTTTAAATATATTTTATTGAACATGCAATCTATAGAATGATTGTCACTGTGTTTAACATAGACATAATGTGTTATACTTTTATCATTCACATTCAACAAATGTTTTAAATTATAGTTTTTATATCACATAATGGTATATTATGATATTGATTGTTTATAAAATGCAGTTAGTGCCCAAGAGACTAATTTGTCTGCATTAGTTAGTCAAGTCAACTGCTTAAAAAAACACAGATTATAGAACTAATGGTAGATTGCATTACACCATTTAAATAAATAGTAGCAATTTTGTCAATGTCATCTAGCTTCAACATTCCTTTGAAACACCAGGAAACAGTAATTTCAACTAATCTGATCCTTTTTTTTAGAATGTTATGACCTAAATTCTTGTTCTTAGTGTGCAATGCCTATAATGTCCTTTGTAAATTTTTATTAAGCATCTTTCGAACAGATAAACTTTAGAAAGAATGGAAAGTTTTTTGATAAACTCCAAACTATGTTAAATTCTTAAAATGATGAGGTATAGCAGTATGACCTAATAATTGGGTAAAAACACATTTTTCTGATGTTATTTTCATAACTGACACAGCTTTGCTCTGAAAGAATTTCTAATCAAGGATGTGTGTGTGTTGTGTGTGGTGTGTGTGTGTGTGTGTGTGTGTATTCCACAATATCAACATGTATTTTTGGTCAAAGTACTTTTGTTTATGTTTTGTTTTTATTTTTCACTATTCTCTAAGAATTTTACTGTTGATACCATCTGTTAGAATGTCAATCTAATTATTTGGTTTATTTATTGAGAACATTTAAAATAAAATACCACTATAAAAAGGATCAATAGAACAGGAATCTGAAGGGTGCACTTAAACAAAGAAGACAAATTTAAAAACACTAGGATTCTTCAATCTGAAGATGATTGCTGATAAGAAAAGTGACAAATTCCACAAAACCATAAATGATACCAACAAGGAAAAACAGATTATTTCCCCCACCAAATCTTTGCTAAAGTAGCATAAAAAGATCTCCTTTGTTGCCTTGAAATGGATATCTAGAAAAAGTTTTTAAAAATGTTATTTTACTTAATAGAATATATTTATGAGAACCACTGTCATGAGACATAGCCATATGCTGAGAATATAATTTAAAAGAGATTTTAGTTAACCAGCTGGTTGGGAGTGCACATCCAGGAATCAGAATCTATTGTTCAAGCCTTGTTTTATTTATTCCTTCAATATGTATTTTCTGGCTGGCTTCTATGTGCCAGGCACTTAATAAAGGATGATAACTGAAACATCTGGTACCCACCTTTATGGAATTTACTATTTATTAGAGGAGACAGACATTTAACAGGGTCGCTGACAATGTAAATTTTAAAATTCAAGTTGTTTTAAGTCTTTTGATAAAAAGTACAAATTATTATGAGAGAGTAAATAGTGGTGATTAATTAGACTTCAAGGTTGGATTAAGAAAAGCTCTTTCTGAGAAAATATTTTTTAATGAGAATGAAAAAATAAGTATGAGTAATTTAAGCAGAGTAGGCAGGGAAAGCACTGCAGGCATAGAGAAGTGGTGTGTTGTTCTAAGATATAAATGGAGTTAGTTTCCTGGTGGACTTGAAAAGAAGGCCACTGTAACTTGAGGTTAAAGAGGGGATGAACAAAATGAAGAGAAGGATGCAAAAGTGGTATTAATTTAATTTGGATAGGTTATTTAATCACTTTAAAACTCAGTTTTTGGTTTTTTTTTTCCATAGGAAGTAAAGTTCTTTGACATTGGTCATAGCAATACTTCTTGGATATATCTCCTTGGGAAAGGACAACAAAAAGTAAACACCTGAGATTACATCAAATTAAAAACATTTTTTGGACAGTGAAGGGAAACCATCAGCAAAATAAAATTTTTTAAAAATGTCTAATGATGGTGGAGAAGATACTTGCAAATAATACATCTGATAAGGGGTTAATATCCAAAATATATAAGGAACTCATATAACTTAACACAAAATATTCCCCCAACAATCCAGTTAAAAAATGGGCAGAGGACCTAAATAGACATTTCTCTAATTAAGGACATGATAGATGGTCAAACAGACATGAAACGATGCTCAGCATCACTATTCATCAAGGTTCATCAGGGAAATGCAAATCAAAGTTACAATGAGATATCACCTCACACTTGTCAGATTGTCTTTCAGAAAAATCAACAAATATGAGGGGCTGGTGAGGCTGTGGAGAAAAGGAAACCTTCATACACTGTCAGTGGGATTATAAAATCAGTACAGCCATTACTTTACTGGATATTTATCCCAAAGAAATCCAAAACACTAATTCATTTTTTTTTCATTTTTACTGTATTTACTTTTATTATTTTACTTTATTTTTACTGTAACATTTATTTACAATAGCCAAGATATGGAAGCAACATAAGTGTGTCTATCAATAGATGAAATGGATAAAGAAGGCATGGAATGTATACAATGGGATATTACTCAGTGATAAAAAAAGAATGATATCTTGACATTTGCCAGTAACATGAGTGGGACCAGAGGATAATATTACACTAAGTGAAAAGTCATACAGAGGAAAACAAAAACTACTTAATTTCACTTACATGTGGAACTAAAAAAAAGCAAATGAAAAAAACAACACAAAAACAGAAATAGACCCATAGATATAGCGAACAAGCTGATGGTTACCAAAGGGGAAAAAGGTGAGGGTAAGGGTGAAAAATAATAGTTTACACTTTCATAGTGCTTACAACAGGCCAAGCATTATTCCAAAAAATATCACTCAATTTTTTTTTTAGTTAAAACTGAGGATAATAATAGTGCTTAACCCTCATAGTTGTTTTATGAGAATTGAATAAAATCATGTATGTGAAGTACTTTTTAGAGTGTTTTAGAAAATGAGTGATCAGGATATGTTAGGCTTAGCTATTAGTATCATTATTTGGGCGGCAATGCAGCCTAATAGTTACATCTTATACTCAACCTTAAATGGAAATGAATCTGGATCTATCCTTAGGTAATGTTGTATAAATAATTTAACCTCTTTAAACTCAGTTTTTCTCATCTGTAAAATATGAATAGTAACAGTATCTACCTCGTGGGTTTGTTTTGAGGCTGAATTCAGATAAAATAATCTGGCAAATAATACGTATCAAATAAATGTTAACCATTATAGGAACCAGCAGCCAAAAGAAGGACTTTGGAGAACATTTCTAAATTTGAGATCTATATTGAGGAGGACAACTTTACCCTTTAAACACAATTTACCTTCACTCTGAACTTGAGAAAAATCGTGGGGCTGACTTATTTAGCTTTTATCAAGGATGAAGAGGATAATATGTTGGAAGCCTGAAGGAGAAATAATTACATTGATAATTGTAAGAGAAAGTCCCTACCAATTCCTTTACTTCTTTCATTCATTCATTCATTCATTCATTCATTTATTCTTCTTTACTAAGCACATTCTATGGCAATCACTGAGCTAACTTCTGGAGATACTGAAGCAAATAACGTGCAGTCTCTGCCCTCAAGATCATATCACAGAAGTCTTAACACTGCATATTGCAAACGAGGGGCTGTGTGGTTATACCCAGGAACATGACCAGGAAAGTTTTCATTGAATAGTGGAAATTTTCATTCTAGCAAAAAATGTACACAGAAGAGGGATTGTTGAGAGGTGGGTTAGGTATATGGTATGGCTTGATTTGAGCAAAATTCTGGCTTTTATCCTAAACTCCAGAGAATTTTAAAGTGTCACTCAGGAAACTCCTGTGTGACTCAGTAGTAGGGCAGCCACATTCCAATACAACATGGCTATCAGAGGGTGAAGAGACTATAGCATTTTCCAACAGTTGTGTGACCCAGTGTATGTTTTTTAGCCTCTTTTATTTCAGTTTTTACTTACAAAAATAAAGGGATTGATACTAGTAATACCACATAAGGTTATTGAATGATTAAATGATATAATGCAGTAGTTATTTATCCAGGCTGTATATTAAGATCACCTAAGGACCTTTTACAAAAATGTCAATAACTTTAATGCACTTGCAGAAATTTTATTTAATTAATCTAGATGTAGTCTGAATATCACTTTATAAAAATCTCACTATGTGAATTCTAATGGGTAGCCAGTACTGAGAACTGCTGACATAATGTATGTAAAGATTTTAGTACAGAGCCTAGTATATATTAAATGCTTAACATGTAGGTGACATTAACTGATGTTTTAGGTATTATTATTGACATTATTATTGTTATTTTTATTTAAGATTTTTGTATCAGTTTTGCTATAAATTCTCTTAGTTCTTACTAACTCAAAATATTTTCTCATTTTCAATGTAATCTATTCTACAACCTATGGATCATTTAGAAATGTATTTATTCATTTGCAGCGATATGGGTATTTTCTAATTTCTTATCATTGATTTCTAAATGTGTGTATATATGTTATATGTTATACATACACATATAACATATATATGTGTATATATATAACATATATGTGTATATATACATATATATTTATATGTGTATGTATGTTATACCTTGGGATGAGTTGACACTTTTATCGTTATAATGACGATATGTGTATCTCATTACCTTTTTGCTTAGTCTATTCTGTATATATAAGTATAGCTACCCCATTTTTCTTTTGGTTTTCGCTTGAATAAAATTTCTTTTTCATATTTTCACTTTGAGCCTAGAGTATGCTTAAATCCGAGGTGAGTCCTTTTTTGTGTAACTTTGAAGTGACTCTGTTTGTGGACAGCCTATGGTTCATTTTCTCTTCGCCCATTTAGTCACTCTGTGCCTTTTTGATTGGTAAATTCAAAACATTACATTTAGAGTAATTATTAATATGTAAGGACTTAGTAATACCATTTTATTAATTGCTTTCTTGGCTGCTTTGTAGTTCTAATGTTATTTTTTTTTCTTCTACTGCCTACTTTTGCATATTAGTTATTTTCCATATGGTATGCTAGTTGCCCCTTTGTAAACCTTTTAGAATCTAGGTTTTGTTTGTGTGGTTACCATTAGGCTTACATGAAGTATCATATAAGTAAAACAGTCATTTTAAGTTAATTCATAAGCCTTAAAGATATCCTTTCAAAGCCCTTTGCTATTCTTACCTGCCTTTCCCCAATATCTTCCTTCTCTTAGTCAGTACTTAGGTAATGCTGGAGTAAAATGGATTTCTTCAGCAGTGTCCTACACAGCCTGAATAATTTGTTACTCTCTCACTGCTCGCCTTGTCCCCTGTGGAGAGGTCTCTGCTGCTTACTTCACCTTTGGGGAAGGGCAGCATTAGCAAAGTTTCCTCTTACTATAACTAATGTATCCACACTTGTATTTATTTGTTGCTCCAATGGCACACTGAAATTTCTCCTCAGCAAGGCTAAACTTCAAAGTCTCTCTAATCTGTGAGTGTCTTCCAAGTCAGCATTCACCAGATTTTTCCTGTTTGTCAGAGAAGCATCAGAGAAATTTTACTGGCTCCTACTTATTCTGCAGCCCTTACTGAAGCCTGTCTGCCTTTTTCTGGATGCACAGGTGGTGCTGAATCTCACAACTCCCAAAGATGCAACTTTATTTATGAATGGCTAACTAATTAGTTGTTTTAAAAATGTGGGGGGGCAGGGAGGAAGATCATATGCCACCATCATGCTGAATTTACATTTAATTATTTATGTATACTTTTGATATTCTTCACTCTTTCCTAATATTCCATATTTAAATCCAGGATCAATTTTTTTTTAGACTTGAGAAACTTTAATGTTCGATATGATGTAGGTTTTGTGTGAAATAGATTATGTTAATGTTACTTTTGTCTTAAAATGTCTTTGTTTTAACTTCATTTAAAAAATTCTACTGGATATAGAATTTTTGGTTTGCATATTTTAGCTATTTAAAATTTTATTCTACATCTGACTTCCACGGTTTTATTTGAAATGTCTTATTGTTTGTTCTCATTCGAAAAGTATTGCATTTATTATTCTATTTTCAACATTTTCTCATTGTATTTGGTTTTTATCAGTTTAATCAGATATGCTTAGATATGCTTTTTATATTTCTCTGACTGATATTCACAGTGCTTCTTGATTTTGCAGCTTGATCTATTTTTTTTGTTTTGAATTTCTCATTTACATATGTGACTAGAAATGTAATTCTGATATTATTTCAACTCCATTGTTGTGTTTTCCTGCCTGAACTCCAATTATATATATGTTATTTTTTTTTGTATACAATGTCTCATCTAACTCTAACATTTGGGGGGGGGTTGTGTAATTTTTTTTCTCTTTGTGTTTTAATATTTATGCTAATCCTTGTGTAGTGATCTACCTTCCAGGATACTACTCCTGTCTTAATGCTTTGTTTAATCTGCTGGCAAACCCATCTAATAAGTTCTTAATATTTTCAAGACCTTGAACTTAAAGTTCTGGTTTCCTTAATTGTCCTAAAAATGTTTTGTCTCTTCAAGCTTATTAAACTATCAACAGTTTTGAGATGTTGCGTTCTATTCAGCCTCTAGTCCATGCTCATCCAGGAATCAAAAAAATGCCCTAAAATGAAAAGAACAAAAAGTGGTAGAGAATGTCAG